>WHPZ01581444.1:0-10106 GCA_016617965.1 Macrosiphum rosae
AAAAAAAAAAAAAAATACCATTAAAATCCATAGATACGATTTATTAAACTATTTATCTTAGTTATATTTTGTTCTATATAGAAAAACATGTATAGTATTAATTATGATGATAAGTACCTATATAGGTCATAGATATAAGTCCCATTATAAAAAAAAAAAATACAAAGTTTTGTTAATCGTATATATTAAAAACTCGTTCCACTTTCGATTTATCAAGATAGATTTCATGTAATTTTTTGGGTGCACATATTATACAGCTGTACACTTTTCTGCGATTATCAAGCCGTACCTATGTCGCGTTTTCATAAGCTCGAGTACTGCTGTTCAGTGGCGTATGTACGAATAATTGATTTCAGTAAATGTCTTGATGGTCCAGGGGTTATTATGACATATTATGTTTTAATCGGACTTGAAATTTCATTACGGACCCCCAGGTGCGTTCCTCCCCCATAAACGCCACTGCAGTTGTCATCGTAATGTGCTGTAGTTATCCGTCTGGGTGATTTCCTGTTAAACTATTGTGGATATGAGGTCTTTCATCTTTAGTGACTATACTTTAGTATAGCTATAACGTACAAATTAACCGTTTGAAATCTCAAAGGATAGCTGAGAAGTTTAAACATAATATTATGTAATAAGTTAGTCGGCGGAGTTGGTGGCCGTGGGGGGTGATGGCGGTAAAAAATGCCTAATAAAAGAAGTGGAGGGTTGATGTCACACCGGCCTTAATCCCTCTGCGACCACCGGTGCACCTATATGTCTGCTGTTGTTTTACGCCGAAAAGTTTGATTAATCCCAGTCGAAAAGAATATTATTACTTCCTCAACTATCACTGTGTACACGGCTATTATAATAGTCGTAGAAGTTTTAATGAAAAAATATTACATTGTTCTCGTCCATTCGTTCTTCATATATTATGATGCGCCGTTTCGCGCACACCGAAAAGCATAAGTTGATTTGTATCTGGTCCGCTCAGACGGAAATTACAATAAATTTCACGAAAGTTCGCGTATCACAAGATAAACCATAAATAACTTCGGATACCTAAACTCCTCGCTCGCAGCAGCTCCACGAGACCGGTCGTAAACCATTTCGTCCGTAAAACAATATTATTATATTGATTTTACATTTTCGCATCGGACAAATTTCGCGTTGTTCCGCGTATCGCGTATAATATGCGCCGGCGAAATTGTGTCTGTAATCCTATTTAAGAATTAATGCAATTGTCACGGGATGGTTTACACTGACAAAATATACAAGTACGGATCCGTGGAAGCATGACAAAATGTTTATATATTTGAGAGCAGTCAACTGGTAATTTGAAATGTATATGCCAAAGTTTTGTTCGCACAATGTGAATTACCAATTCAACCAATCCTTCGATGATATTATTATTATTATTATTATTATCGTTGTGTGTAATGTAAACTTTTGATATGCAAATATGTACAGTTGTATGTTTAAAAATCACCGGGATAACGAAGGGAAACGCGACTGAAATACAATTATGATAATATTAGCACATTATTTCTGAATTTTGATGTCATACCGTCTGTAATATTTTTTATATTTTTTCGAACGAGAACTGTAATAATGTAATGAAAAATAAATCTGAAAGTGTTTCGGAATAATATATAAAGTTAAAATTTCACATCTTTTATGCATATTAATAATAATAATAACCCTCGCCGAAGCCTATTTATACCCATCGTGTGAGGTTTATGATGAACTTTCGTCGGGTGTTCTTTACGACCGAAAATGATTAAGAACCGAGCGGTTTTCTATGATTAAAAGTAAAATATATTATATATTAGGTATCCGTATAATAGTATTGCAGCATTATTCTTTTCGATATCGGGCCCGAGGGTACTTTAATCTAGATTTTATTTTACGTATATAAAAGCTTTAGTTTTATAACTTTTGGTTTTCGGTCTTGAATATAAAAATGTATTGCTGCAGATCAATATCAATTTATAGTTAGGCAATGATTTGGAAATACCAACGCGTGTCGTATGGAATCAATCAAAATAATATCGTTTTAGCCAACCGAGGTGTTTGTATAATATCGAATACAATATCGCATGATTTACATAATATCCTTTTGTTTTCAATGTGATCTAGACATCTTTATTATGTTTGTATCTGTAATCAAAAATGTTTTATGTATTTATATGTCTTTTAATTAGTGTTTAATTGCTGTTTTAGAAATTATACAATCTTAGTTTACCCACTATGCACTACTATAACTCTCAACCTCCGACACAGGCCTCATTGCTTACAGGAGGTCGATAAACCATATAACTATTATTGTTAAATTGTTAAAATGCGTTAATTTCTATAATAAATGGTATTCATATTCAAACTATGTAGGTAATATTTTTTTATCAACGCTATAGGAATTAAGACAGTTTTTCACATTTATCTGAGGTTTTTCGCTGTTATCACAGTCCAACACATGACTAAATAAATAGGTATTATCACAAAAATGCAGTATTCGTCCGGTTTGTGCATCTCCCCACCATCTTTTGCTCGTATTTCTCCGCTTTTCATTGGTCGGCAATGTCAACAGATATCCTATATCTTATATGAGCTGAGAACTAAGCGATAGACGTGGTAAGCGTGGTATGCGTATCACAAAGTTGTGATCATACCTGTTTATTTAGTCACGGTCCAACACACATACCGTTTTATAGGTGTACCTATACTTACGAGGGGAATTTGGAGATGAAACAAATGATCAGTCATATGTCATCAACCGAGTTTGTCACGTTTGTTGTCGGCATCCATTAAGCTGTTAACTCTCGTCAAGTCGTCAATATATTTAATCGACGAAAGCACTACCTAGTGAAAAGTAAGACCACAGACATTATACAAGAGCGTAGAATAAACTGCGTTTTGATACTTTTAAAAGATTTACGCGATGCCGTCGAGAATAAGACAAATAATATTTTTTCGTAAATAAGATATTATATTTTTCTACACGCATAGATACCTGTAATACAACAATAATTGTACCTAATAGAAATATTTAAAAAAAAAACAATATTGATGCTGCTCGTTATAAAACAATACGACTTAGCGATTTACGAACGACATAATAATTTTTAAAAAATTGTATTTATGCCCTTCAAAAAACCATAATACCTTAACCTATATAGGATTGTAAACATGTCATACCTTCATATTTAAATTTTAGAGGGTATCAGCTGTATAGGTCGTGTCTCGTTTTGGCCATACACACCACTGAAATTATAACATAATATTATATGAATAATCGAGTTACGATTTTTGTGTTCATAAATACGCTTTTTTTCTATATATTTTTTGAAACCATATTCGAAATACTTTGAATAAATACAAAGTGACGGGATGATAGTAATAATAATATGTTAAGGGCAGAATTCGTGGACAACATAATATTATCATAGCAACTTTGCCGTTAATATTTTAGTTATTTATATGTAAATAATAATATTACATTATTAAATCGAATCAAAAGTGTAAAAATAAAACTCTCTGCAACAGCTTTAAAATTATTTACACTGCAATATGCAAATATTATATACCTACGCCGGTGTTGTATACATAAATATAAAATGGCTGTACGAAAATTCCAGTGTACATTAAAGTAAAGCACAGTGATTTTGAAGTTTATTGTGTGACTTGTTATACTTACCCTAGAATGTTGTGTATAAAGTTGAGTGGCACGATGTATACGTTTTGTTGGATAACTGTCGTGTGCAGGAATTGTTTGATTCTGAAAGGTCTGATTTGAATAAACAAAATTGCGCAACTACAACACCCAAAGGAATCGTGGCCGGAGAATTTAAGGACTCCAGGTTTTCGGTTAGTGTGGGAAAATACTAAACTTTGATCAACAACGTGATGTTTCGACGTCTATCACATTTAAAAAAAAAATTGTTCCGAAAATTACCATAAAGTTCGCAACGGCGGAAAGTACTATATAATTATAGGAATAACTTATCCGTTTTATTTCCACAAAAATAATAATTATATTATCATGATGATGATATTATTTTGTTCATTATAAGCAAATAATTTTAAACACACAGTATCAGTATAATGATTCCGGTTAACGTATCAATGAACGCTAAATATTATCTATTATGATATTATTATTGTTATATTTTATTCTCTTTGTATCGTAAAATAAAATAATATAATAAAAATATCTACCTAGATAATATTTGGCATAAAACTGTGTCATTTTTTTTTTGCAGTCGACTACTATATTTTACATTTTAATTTTCAAATAATGGAATTTATTATATTGAAACTTGTATCTGTGTATCCATATACTATAATATATTAACGTTGTATCCATACAACGAATTTCGTACCTTTCTTTTTTGGCGATTTTTCAAAAATCATAAGATTTATGGCTCTACATACTATTAAAATGCCTTTTACAGGGCTGTATCTAAAACACGAGTAAACTCTTGAAATACTTTAAGCTTTCTGAAGTACATAATATTATAGGGCATCTATATCGGTTTTTTAACAAAAAAAAAAAATTTAATACAATAAAATATTAAAATCCGAAAATAAATATTTCATTTTCCTTTTGCTGTAACAATAGATATGTTGAGTCTCGAACGATTTATGTAAACTTCTGTAATAATATTATATAATGTAATAAAATATAATAATAAACGTTTTACGGTCGAAAAAATATTTTGTAAATCCGATCTAATCCGTGCCATACGTTATTGATAATATTTTATTAGTTGTAATTTTTTTTTGTTTTATTAATTAAAAATGTCTTTGTGTAAAAATTTTTAAAGTACGTATAATTGTACTTCACACTACATCGTATTGTATTCGGGTGTAGCCAGAGCATAATAATATTTTGCAAACGTGATGTTTTGTACAAATCATTCGAATAGTTTATATATCACAATTATTTATTAAAAAAAAAAATGTTTGTATAAAATGACGGAGGAAAGTACCTATGCGTTGTTCGGTATAAAATAAATAGTTTATTTTTATAAATTAGCTATTGAAAGTACGTCACTGACAACGAAATACGAGAATTAATATTGATTATAGCATAGGTATAATATAGTTTATAGTTCAGTTATCAAACTGAAAACTATTAACGAATGCCGCATATAGATAAGAGGTTTTAATATTTTTTTTTTTTTATTACATTAATTTCATATTTGTATAGTTCGTGCTCAAGTAGTCGAATATAAATTCGTATTTTGGTCCAATTAAAAACGATGTGGCTCATACAGAGCATTACTTATGTTCCAAGTAAAAATGTACAATTACACAGTATAATATAATATCCGATGCACAAAACGCTCTATATAATATAAATCGTACGATTTGTATGCTCCCTTTTGTATCTGCAGTCGTACGCGCAATTAAAAAGCGTAACTTTATTCGTTTATAGTTTATTTTCTTGTTGTTTTATGACCTCTGTAAAACTTATGGGTCGAGTCATGTGTTCGGAATAAACATCATAATAATATCATAATACAGCAGCTTAAGTAAAATTGTATACACTTGTTCGGATGTGTGTACGAGACGGACGTCGAGTTAACGGGGAAAAAAATTCTTTACAATATTGCTACTGCCGAAGCAGCGTGTTGAAATGTAAATATTAATTGCTGTCGTACGACTATCGATTATTATTACACCTATTTCCGCGGCTCTCGAGTGAAAGTTTTCCAGAAATATTATATTATTCACTAGGACAGTGTGCGATAACTACGGATTAATAGATATAAACAGAGAGCAAACCGCACAAGAAAGTGATACCTATACATGCACTGCGAACTATATAATAAAACAATACGTTTGGAATACGAATGAATACAGTGGAGTAGAGATGATTTCTGAAAGGGGGGTGGGATCAAAAAAGAGAAAACGAAATTGCTAAATGGAAGGGGGACATTGGAAAAATCTCCCACTGTCTCTCAAAATCTTTTTACTTAGGTAGTAAAATATATTTTAACAATAAGGAGCAATGAATATAATTTGAATTGATTCGAAATTCACATCAAACACAATATGGAAAATTATCTGCTCCAAAGCCAATGGGTGGGGGATCTGACCCCCCAAATCCTACCCCTTGTATACGCCACTGAATTTATACGGATATCGGCGTTTTATTTGTGCTCGGAATTCAATACGATTTATCACATGGGAAATTTCGGTTCAGGGAGCAAACGGTTTTCGATATAGACACTATCTAAAACGCGCATTATGAGGTTATACGTTCAGGATATGAGATCGATTTAAAAATCAAGTTCAATTAATATCGACGAAAATCGTTAAAAATCCTCTATGAAATCAAAAGTATAATATCAAAATCAAATTTTCTCATAATGATATTCAACGTTTTATTGAAAATGAAAAAAAAAAAATTCAAACTAATGGTCTATATATTAATAGTTTCAAAATGTTTATTTGATACAAGTCGATTAGATATTTAAAAAAAAAATTGAATTCAAATTTAAGACTCAACAACAATCAACAGGTCAATAATATTGTACATCAGTAGGTCATTCGATTTTTTGACATTTAAATGAAAAGTGCAATAGACGATCTTGCACGCGTGACTCGTATAGATAGATAACAATACTAAAATCGTAAAAATGTAAAATAAATTTATAAAATTCGATATTTCAAATCGAAAAAAAAAATAAAAATTGTGTACAAAATCTAATCACAGATCAGAATAAGGTTAAAAAAATATTGTTCAACTACTTATATAAAAATTATAAAATCAATTATATTATATTGTTTTGAATTAAAATCTGAAAATACTAATATCGATGGGCAAAAGTGAAATTGAAATCGCAAAATTTAATTTGAACTTCAAGCCCTGGGACATAATATAATACCCAACATTGGTATACACTCTGTATAATGTGTACGGCTTATAGTGAAGTCTGTGGACCGAAAGTCGCCGAAATATTGTGTGTATTATGTGCAGTGAAAGCTTCAGAGGTTAGGTTTATGTATTTTTTTTCGGGTGCTACGTGCCAAAGTGATGGTTTTTGTGTTTTACGCTTCTGTTAAACTAACGACCGACTGATAATATAATATAATATTATTATTTTATGTTATTGCAATGACCTCTCGTTTTATAACATCTATATGGGGTCACCGAGCGGTCGTCAAACTCTGAAATAATTCTAGGTAATAATATAGGTTCTAATATCAATTTGATTATTGAAGAAAAACATGACTTGAATCTATCGTCCGATACGCTCACCGATAAGCACAATAAAATATGTATTATAATGAGATTGTTCATAGTTCGAAAACAAACGTTTTTAGACAACGAGTACACGTGACCCAGAGATCGATGATTACGACAACACTCGCGATTGCGATCGAATAATATACAAAACTATCAAAAAGATTAAACAAAACTTTAAAATTGTTATTTAATATCTGTGATGTACTGTGATGAATTGTAATAATAATTAGGTTTGAACGCTCGTGCGTGCGCGTTCGTTATCAGCAACGCGCGGCCGCCGCCGGAAGCGGGTGATAATATTATTATTGAAAAATCGTGTTAAATTCTCAGGCATGACGCAATTTTTATCCGTGAAATTACACATTTAGGTAGGCACGCCGAAATAATATCATATACGACGCGAGCCTATTGCGCGGCAGTTCGTGTGCTGGACCGACAACTGTGCAGAGTTTAGCCGATCGATCGATCACCGTCCTCCGGAAACGCCACCATGCAGGACTTACCGTCCACGAATTTCCGTTACACCTCCCTCACGTCAAACTATTCGTTCACGCTGTTCAAGGTAGGTGTTGTAATTGAAGTTCAAAGTAGGTCCGTCAGTCCCCGAAAACAAAATTTCGAAATCAAAACATACGAGAAAAAAAATAGTAAGCAGTTCGTAATATTTTGTAGCCGCAAAATCAGAATAATTAACCTGAAAAGTCTCAGCCTTTCTCCCACCCCCCCAAATTAACGTTTCCTATATAAGGGGTGCTGGGCTGGCGCCCTGAATTCAAAATTTCGACTTCAAACCAAACTAGAAAATTTGTAAGCAATTCGTACGTAACACGTAATATTCGTAAAATTTGTCCCAGGCCGATGGACCTGCTTGGTGTCAGGTCGTCCGCCGTGGAAAACCGGACATGATCCATTTCTGCTACCTGTCGTCCCTGTGAAAATTCCACCGTCGCCACGAAATGCTTATTAATACGTGAGGGGTTGTTTTTCCTCAGGAATTGAGCGATTCCGTCGAGGGCAACGTATTCGTCTCCACGTACAGCGTTCAATTTCTGTTGGTGCTTCTAGCTTTAGGGTCCAAGTCCAAGACAGGCGATCAACTCAAGACGCTGCTACGCTTGCCGCAAAAGAATGCAGAGCCGAATTACGACAACATCAAGTCGGTCATGACAAACATCGAAGTAAGCCAAATTTTTATAAGTATTGAACGGTACCGTCTGCAGTCTCTCTTTTCTCCACTAACGGTCTGTAACTCTATTTATAATGGAGATTACCGGCGGATAAAAGTTATACGAAATCGCTCAGTTGCAATACAATATTGAAAATTAATAACAAGACAATTCTGTTCTATTTGTTAGAATGACGACAATATCGAGTTTAAAATATTATTAGAAAAGTGTGGGAATTAGGTATTTTTTTTTATCTAACGGTGAGTTCTATTGTCGGTAAATATTTTTTCGGGCACCTATAACGTATAAAAGCTCAAAAAGCACCTTCATCGGCGATCGGAAATTAAACGCGAAGAACTGTTCATTAAAGCGTTAATTTTAAAAAATATTGCATTGTATACTGAGATACAGAATTCGGAGAAAAGTCAATATTTTTTTTAATATACAAATATTATATACAGAGTGCAGAGTATATAGTATATAGTTTATAGATGGCATGATATTTTTGTGATATAAATATAGTTTACAGTAATATAAAAATTACATTGTCCAACATGATCTGTATTATAGATTTCGAGCAGTCGGTAAGATTCAATTAGAATATTAGATTGTATTGATAGTAATTATATTATGTACACTAAAGTACTGAACGATTGTTGAAGTCAAGTTTTAATTTCCAAAAATGTCAAAACGACAGCATCATATTATATTTTGTATAATAATGCAAAAACAAATATAAGTACTTAGAACTATTATTATCTCCTTTGGATTCAATTATTATTTTCAATCAAACAATGTTTGATGTGAAATTCAAAACGATATTATTTATCGAATGGATTTAAGCGATCGAGTGATTGACATCTGAAAATGTTAAAACTATTACATAAATACATGGTTGAGGACAATATAGTTACAGTAACGCAACTAAAACTATTATCTACGTCTTAGGCTTCTTGTTGTGTACTTGTTTTTATAGAGTCAACATTTAAGTGCCTCCGATTAATTTATGTAAAAATTTAAAATTTTTTACGAAATTATAAATATTACAATTTAAGTTTTCAATAGTGCGAATAAACGTGGATATTATTACATACAGCACTTATTTTATAAAATTTATATTTCGGTCTGTTAATTCGGTCAGTTTAATACATTTTAAAAACACTGATCTTCTTGTCACTTTACAATATCATAGTGTAAGTCGGCTTAATTTTGAGTTTACCAAAATATTTTTTAATTCAGCATAAGTTCAGAAAATTCAAATTTAAATTTGAATACCATATTTTATGGGACTTACAAAATCATAACATTTAAATTGTCTCCTCATTTTTCATAGTTCAGACTAAATATTAATATATTATTATACAAACTTATAATTGGAAATGAATATTAATTATCTAGATGTATTAATAATTCTAATCAATAACAAGTTTTATAAAGCTTCTAGAAAATGTCTACCATGTAGAATAATACTGGCTTTATAGTTAAGAATTATTAAACTTTTGTTTATAAAAAAAAAAAAAAAAAGACAGTAATAATAACAGATAATTTGCGTTTGTGTCTCTTATTTTTTTTATAGGCCATAATAATGTTAAAGTATTAAAACTAAAATTAATCTATTTTCGTGCTCGACTCAGATCCTTTTTTAAAATGCTTAAGTTTTTATGTTTTCAAAATTGAATTGAAAATTATTAAACTTTTACAAA
>WHPZ01581446.1:0-18239 GCA_016617965.1 Macrosiphum rosae
TATGTGAATTTGGCACCTCTAAGAAAGAGAAATCTCAATTTACTTTATGATATGGTTTTATTTAAAATTTAATGACAAATTGTTGTGATATCAATAACCATAAAAATATTAAAAGTATAATCATCCATTATTCAATATAGATACTATATACATAGTGATTCACCGATCATGATCATACACATTTTTCCTTAACAAATTAATTCAAATTGTTATTTTTGGAATTCTTAAGTATACATATAACAATAGGACCATAACTATTTATTTTACTTAAAAATAGCAATGAAGATCAGAATTTGAATACATTCATCGTTAAAGGAAAACATTTGCTTCAGCGAGTTTCAATCACGCCCTGTTTATTAAAACCAAAAAAAATCAATATTAGATATTAAAATTTAATTTCAGTTCGCATAAAAATAATTATTATAAATTGTTTTAATTAATTCAACTAATACATTTGATTTAATATTTCACAATTTGATTACGTTTAAGAAAATTTAAATATTTTTACACTATAGATAATATTTGTAATATTACATTGGTATATACCTAGTATAAGTAGTGTATTATATACCTATGTACTTGGGAATATTTTTAAGAATTGAGTTACGTCTGAATTTAGTAATAATATTGGATTTTTTGAAAAAAATATGATGATTCAAAACCAACAAAAAATTAAACGTAATGCAAAACTTGTAATTTGTATAACACCTAAGTAATAAGATTATAAATTAAAATGCCTTAGTTTGACATTATTTTAATGTTTCAAATTTCAATTTATTATACGTAGGTACTCATAAATTAATATTTCGGTATTTTTTTTCTATAGTTCAAAATGATTATACGTAGGTAGTAAATATTAGGTAGATACCTAATATGTTTATGGTTATTATCAGTTTTTTGTAGATTATAAATGTGTCATTGGAAATTGTTGAATAACAACCTAAACAATATTTAACGAGTCTAGTCTCAAATATGTGAAACATTAACAATATTTTGTTTATGCTCTTAAATTTAAAAAAATATGTTCTATATAAATTATAAGTGATTACTTATTTGATTAGTATACTAAAAATTTTTGTTAATCTGGCCCTGAGCCAACCAATAGTCTTACAATATGTTTTTTTATCTGATAAAAATTCATATCACAAAATAAAAAAAACAATGAATATCAGAAACCTAATTAGTATTTGACCTCATAAATTTAGGGCATATTTTATGACTATTATCAAATCGCAATATAACATTTTACAAAATAATAATATATTGCACGCATAATATTGTCAGTATAAGAAAACAAATGTAAATATTTTATAAGCATCACAAATGACAGGTTTATGACTAGGATGTTCATATATTTCTTTTGGATATTTTAAACAGCCATATGGTGTCGGTTATCAGGATTATAAAGTTTAATGTTGTTCAGTGTCTTATAAATTCACCATTGAACACGGTTAGGTAAACTATTAGGCAATTAATCAATGTCTTAGTTAAATTTATTACTTGACCCTTTGATAGACAGCTGGTGAGTATAAAAAAGTTAATCTCTCTCCGCTAATACTTTTAATACCTATATATATATATATTATATTATACATTGTATAAATAAAATGTATATATAAATACATAGTTCACATTTAAAGTCATATAATGAATTAATTAAATAAGTTTGTTAAAAAATAATGAAAATTAGGTAGGTAGGTAGGTATACCAAATATCTATTATATAATAATATTTCTCCGAATAGACAAAATTAATAAAATTGTACAGTAGATCTCTCTCTCTATAAATATATATATAATGTATATAAGAAAGTATAGGACATATAGATGATAATAATAATTGTATAAATTAATAAACAAAAAAAAAAGCGATATAAGTAGGCAAGGCAATCACTGATATAGGTGGGCGAAAGTGGTAGGTACGGTGTTATAATTAAATTTATGCAACCGATTAAACTATTATTTATATTAAGAAAAAACCTTAAATGATTCTCAGTGAATATTTTACGTCATATATTTAACAGAAATTAGTTACATTCGCATTGTAAGTCGCAGAGTTGTATTTTAATTACTGATTATTTATCATAAAACTAAATACTCATAATTGTTGTAAAATGTATGATCTAAAGGTTTCAAGTGAATTTCAATATTGTATTTATTACAATTATTGTAATGATTATTTATGCAAATCGATTATTATTTATGCACTATAAACAATAAAAAAAAAAAAAATAAGTTTGAATAATTTTATATATTTTATTATTTTAAAAACTGATTGACAAAAGAAAACATACGCGCAGACTAAAAATTCACTACGTGTTTAAACATATTAAGTTGTACCTATAGTCAATAATAAATTCAATATTAGTAAAACGAATTGATTCAGACTTGTATATTATTACCTACGACGCGACGGTTTTATATTTAGTTTTTTTGCAGACTATATCACAAAATAGTACTAACGAGCAAAAAACGAATATAATACACTATATAGGTACACAAATTGTATCATTTGACTTTCAGAAAATATATCACAAACTTTTTCGGTTATTCGCAGTGTTTCTTCATCAAGAAAGTCATCTTTTAATGTAATATCGGAATGTATATTATACCTACGTAAACTTGGGCTTGTTTTACACGGAGGAGTGAACGTTTTCTTTAGAAGCGTTAATCCAATATAGACCGATTTTAATGGAATTTTCTACAAATTTAGTATGGTTAATTTTCTCGTGGAAGTGCATTTGCTAAGTATATAAATCATGAAATCCACAACATTTGGATTATTGTTATAGTTTTGGTTTTCTACAATTTTTAAATGTTCACGTTGCTATACTGTAAGATAACTTAGCGTTAGTAATGTCTACTGCCACTATTTTTTACTGTGCTTACGTTTTGCTACCCAATATTTAGATAACCGTTTATTACTTGAGGATAGTTCTGTCCATCATAATGTGAATTACAAATAACTAAATATTATGGAAACCAGACACATATCAAAACGATGTTATCTAATATCTTATTAGTTAATTTGAATCCATATGAATACAGGGGCATATATAAGGGGGGCGTGGGGGTCAGATCCCCCATTGGCTTTTTATTACCTTAGTGAAAAGTTTTGAGAGGGCGGGGATTTTCCAATTTTCCCCTCCAATAAATTTAGATATGTCGTTTTTTTTTTGATCCCCCCCTTCAGAAATCATGTCTACGCCACTGTATGAATGTACACGATTAATAAAAAGAAATGATATATTATTATTTATCTACCTACATACCGTATTATAATTTATAATATATCATATACCTGCCAGTCACCGCGATTGGTATACATAATTAGTATAATATTATAATAAATTTAAAAGTTTGACATAATATTATTATTATAAAATATAGTTTCCACAATATCATATTCGAAACATTATAGTAATCCAATCGACTTATAATTTTATATATTATAATGTTATGTATTATAGTGCTGTCTCTGTCCAATTTTTCCATTCGTATGATTCAACTTAACTGTCTTTATAAAATTGTCATAGTGCTATAATTATAAATCACATATATATATTATGTGTGTATATTTTTTTTATTTATACTCAAATATGTATATTCTGATCTTGGATGGGTTAGCTGTATACTTAAGATAAAAAAAGAGATTTTTTGCAAACATTTTAGTTTAATTATTTTTTTTTTAAATCTACCGGGAATTTAAAATGTAGCTTTGCTTACATAGAACATTCGTTTTTTTTATAGAGTACTTACCTTGAAAAAAAAATGTTCTACTGAAATGACAGTTATATGCTCTTAAATATCAATAAGTAATTGATACTATAAAGCTGATCATTCAAAAAAAAATTATTATTTACAGTTTGTTTGCTTTACCCACTATATACAAAGGTTGTATAAATTCTTAAAACGTTCCATCATAATTAATTGATACTGACAACGAATTCATAGTTTTTTTGTTTTAGTTCACAATATAAATATAAGTTTAAATTAAAATGTCATAGCATAATATGTGGTAAATTGTATATAAAATGTTAAAAGATAAAATATAATATAAATAGTACAAAATATTAACATATTAGGTACCTATGTACCTGCGAACAATGTCATGAGTCTCACATCCATTATAATACGTAATTGTTTTGCATAATTTCATAATATATTATTAAATTATTGTTTGAAATGTTAAAATGTTGTTAGTTATAGGTATATTGGTAATAGCCGGTACCTTCGCGGATTCAACACATTTTTTAGTTCAGTGAATACATTAAAAGCAATAAACATTTATACAATTATAAGAATGTTTACAAATCGTGTGGAAAAAAAAATTTTATTATCAGTGGTTATACGAATCAAAGAAAACATTAATATTCAGATGCACGTTTTCACGATCAGTGTTACGATCACAGTTACGATCAATATAATGCAATAACAGAAAAGGTGGGTACTTAGGTATTGTATGATTGTATGAGTAATGCCCTACCACTCACCAGGCCATATACTTATTGTCTTGCAATCTCATCAAGAGTAGAAAAACGCTCACAATTCACAAGACAAAAACGTACATAATATTATGTATACATTAAACATATGTATTTATGATTGTTCTTTGGTCATTAAAGCCTAATGCACATATTATTATATAAAAAATAAATTGCAATTTTAAATATATAATCGTGATCGGTGACCAATAATTACTGTGAAAAACTTAGGACTGGATTGTTGTGCTATAGACAAAGTCTTAGATTGTATTTACACTGTTAATTTCAGTTGGAAAGTCCACGATTTCGGTGCTTATTTTGTCGATGACGTCTTTTATTGGGTTGTTAGGAAAAAATAACGGGGTATTTTTTATATTTTGGTATTCCGGGGATCGTATTGAATTATGCGTTGAGTTGTTAGGTCGGCTTGGCATTTATTGCATTTAAGTGAAGACTGGAGAATCTTTATAGATGAGGAATGTGTGGTTAAAAAGGAATCCGATTCTGACTTTTAATATATATTGTGATTTCATGTCGTCTCTTGAAATGGGCAAAATGTGGCATTTTTCCAAATTTATGTAAATTTTCAATTAGATTATAGTCGGCGAAATAGAATCCTAAAAGATTTGCCTTATCATAGTTGATTTTTGCTTGATAGAAGTTTTAACGTCATTGGCCGGTGGTTCAGTGATTTTAGGGAGTGATTGTTCCGGTCGCCAGAAATGATGTTTTATCGGACATCTCGTTACCGGTTATATCTACGTGTGATAGCACCTACAGATATGTTTAACCAAGGTCTTGGTCTTTATAATTTGTCTATACGTATTTGCATGTATATATATATATAGAAGCGCCATGCGCTTATCGGTAACAATTTCGAACTTCATTACGACTCAAAAATAAAAATTTTTTTGAAATAATATTGAAAAATCGTATCTTGAGTTATAACTTACAATAGCGATTCACAACTACGCTATCAAAATCATTCAACTAAAAGTTAACCGTCTGCAAACGTTCACATGCGAAATAAATAATATTATTGGTGTCTATCCAATTGCATAAACGTTGAAAATATGTATAAGACACTGCGAGGCCGCCAATATGTATCTTTCGAATAAACCATTCCTCGTAGATTAATATAATAATACCTAATAATAATAATATTTACACTGTAGTAGTAAATATAGCACAGTTCTATTTACGAACATTTTAATACCTAACCGATATATACCGATACTCGTATATCATTTATATGCATAACATTATTTACCCATTTAATTACACGCGAGTACCTATCGTGTTTGGTAAAAAAAAATCAATTTATCTCTTCTGATGATTTCCCTAAATGAAAAACGACATCGCGTTATTGGCGGTTTTACGTAATACCCACAGAACACAGCTATCGCATAAGATAATTATACCTACACATAGTTTCATACTTAAAGCTGTTACAGTCTCCGATCGGAAAAGTAAACTTTAAAACATCATATACATACATATGCGATAATTATTGTGGCTTATTTATATAATTGTATGTTTGAAGGACATTACGCTGTATATAATTATACTGTTTACATATAAATATATAATATATTTGATGGAGTTCACTTGAGAACATTATTGAGCGTGATAAACATATTTCCATTTCAAATTGCACAGAATTTATATTTTTTTACGTGAAATATATTATACGAACAAATCAAATTGTTCAATTCAAATAACTTACCTGATAATGTCACAGAATAGAATAATGTATTAGCTTTATATCTGATTGATTAAGTATTTGGTAAACTCTCTCGGAATTCAATAAGTATATAAACTACAGTGCACCAATACTATTGAGCCACCTACATAACTATACTGGTTTTCACAATACATTATAGTATAAATAAAAAATGTGCGACAAAGCTGATATCAAAAAACTGACCAAGCTGTGTCATTACCATTTCACCGAAATAATAATCTTGAGGAAACTAGACAATTAGCATTGGTATAGTTTTAAAGCTAAAGCTGAATAATGTAAAGATTTTATTTTAAAGACTACGATATAAATTTCATCTTTCGATGGACAATATGATAATCGCCGTTCTATCTTTTTTTTTTTATTGATCTGTGTGACTGTACCTAACAAAATTTTATTATGTTATATAAGTCAATAGTCATAACTATTATTTTCAATTACCTAATTATGTGTAATGTGAATCATATTTCATAATTGTTCATAATATACCTAACAGTAAGTTGTTTCAACCTTATCTGCGTCGTTGAAAATTATTGTTCTATTATAATATTATTTAATGAAAACATAATATATTTGTTACCACTCAAAATAACATATTATCATACGAAAGCCCAATGACTTTTGTCATTAAATTTTACTAAATAATATTATTATATTGTATTATTCAGAAGTTGAGTTAGATATATAGTAGCTCTGCTAAAATAACCGAAGTATTGCTATATCGCGATGTAATAAAACTATCTCCCATAATAATTTTTAGTTCTTACTATATCCCATATTAGGGTAACTTTTGTAAATATAAAATGATAGATACCTACTCAAAGTTATAATAAATTATTCACTTTAATTTGTGTGTATACATTTATTCTTTTGACCCATATAGCTCGGCCCAAACCCCTATCTTAAAAATGTACTTATTGAAGGGTCCTTACTCCTTAATTATAGTTTTTTTTTTTCAAAAGAAATAACGTTAACATACATTTTTTTTTTGCAAAGAAAATATTAGTAAAAAAAAAAGTCATTATTATGACTTATACAAGTCAGTAGGTTTTGAAAGACTTACGCTATTACAATTACCTACTTTCTACCCACAAGTACTAAAAATGAGGAACAACAGTATTTATACCTAATAAGTTAATAAGTAATAAGTTTAATCTTTAAATAATTGTTTTCATTACTTATCTGTTAAAATAAATTTGGCTCAAAAACATTGATTAAATCTACTTAATTTTAAGTAAGATTATATTAAATAACAACGATTCATATTGAAACTATATAATATATAGTTATTGAAAAAACATGAACAATACCCGTAATAAGTATAACTTAAAGGTAATTTTTCTCATTTGCACAGTAACACTGTATTTAGAAATTTAAAAAGCTATATTTTATTCATATATTTAAACTCCTAGCTAGGTGGTTATTGTATTATTTATCACAGTTTACTGGAATTGATTTTCCCATTTGTGTTTATTTCTTTTATATTAATTTTTTCACAATATTATATGTAATATGTTAAAAGTTATAACTTATGATTATAAAAGTTAAAGTTAAATAATATAATGAAAATATAATATTTGATTTATCGGATTCACCAGAGTGCAAAAAAAATTTCAAAAAAATAATAAAAATAACAAATTAGATCACATTATTGCATTATTGGATGTTATTAACTAAATTGGATGATATAAGAGCGTGCGATTTTTTTTTTAAATCACAATAAATTACTAGAGAGATACCTGAGGTAGTCGTCACATTGAGTATTATGGCACACTTGAAATTTATTTTTGTTTTCCATTTACACCTCCTCCCTTTTCATAATACTATGTTGAACGAAGACAATATTTTGCTATTTATTAGGTATCGACAGTTCTCAAGCTAGGTATGAAAATATTACCTTACTATAATAATTATGACACACATTATAAAAAATGGCAAACCTTAAGAAAATTGCTTAATTAAAATAATTGCTTCATATTTAGAGCTAACAATTCTAGGAAAACCTACCAAAGCATTTTATATAATACATTAATGCGTGATCCATAATTTCTATTCGTTATAATATTAATATTAATTGATGCTTGTCAATTAATGCTGTTCAAAATTATACAATTTTTACAAAACTATCATGAAAGTTGAAATAAAACATAAATGCTTACTTAATTGTTAACAATTTTAACTCCCTATTTCATTTTTGTTTTGTTTTTAAATAATTAATTTGAATAAAAATATATAACTATAATAATGTATAACTATTATGTAGGTATACTTATATAATTATTGTCATTTTCAGACATATTTTGTAAGATAATTATTTGAAATATGAAATTATGGTTATGTTAATATGTTAGGTGAGGTATGGTATATGCTCTATGACTTCTGGGTATCTTAACTACTACAGTAATATGCTATGATTAGCATTATTGTTTTTAAGTTGTATAATTTTTTTAATGTTATTTGTTTACGATTTATTATATTAATTACATTTTATATCGTTATTAATTTATCAGAATATATTTAAACAGTTAAACTAAACGTTCGTAAATTCTACAGAATTCATTCGTGTTATTTATAGTTTTCTCATATCAATCCGGAAATTCAGCTTAGTACATCTTTTCAAGGCATTCAATTAATCGAAAAAATAATAACATTTACGACACGACTTACTAGTTACTAAATAAAATTCGACGCCATAGAAATACAATCAACAAAATAATATGATCATCAACTTGCACACCAAGTCCATTTTTAACTGTAATATACAATTTATCATCATATTTCACCTTTTCACACGCACTCTTGAGGATACATTTATTGTTTGTTGGTAAGTCCACGAATTCGATGAGTTTCCATCGTGTAAACAAATAGTTTTATCAGATGAGAGTGTGATATTTGTTTTGAAAAATACACGTGCATATATTTGAATCGATAGAAAAGAAATTCGATGGAGATTTCCACGAAATTTCCACTACGAACAGCTTGGGTACACACGATATAGGCGTGGGTCAATATACCCATATAATATAGCAATCTATAATTTAACCCTCCAAACTTTGAGAACGACATTTACGATATAATGTGTGAAAGTAGATAGGGTGGATTTGTATAGCTCGAATAACTGCAGCTTGAAATGTATACCTACTGCGTATGTCAAAGTAAAAAATTCATTTTGAACGAGATTTTCGACGACGAAAAAAATTGATAGACGTTTAAATCCGAGACGTTTTCGGGGAACATTGACTGCAGTGTTGTTGTTACAACATAACATGTGACTTCCAAACGATAACCACAATAAATTGCTGTTATTGAAGAACCTGGCCAATTCACGCATAGTATTATGATGAAAAGAAACCAATACGCTGCACGTGTAATCGTATGACATATAATAACGTATTTTTGATTACGATTTTATTACATCTCTCGGTTATGACACTTTGAAACCACTTGTTTACATCCTGATAACCGACGTGTGTAAATCTGTCTTTGTTATCACCCGTCGAGCGTCTGGAATACCTTTATTATAATATATAATACGAAAACACGAATCGTGTACAACACCGCTCGACGCATTATATTAAATAGTACAATAAACTATAATACATATTATGTTTCTTGGAATTCGAACGTATGCAATATTAAGAAATTGGTCCAAATGAGAATCTTTGAATTTTTCGATATTAAAATTTTTTGTCGCAGACACTAGAGTGCGGGAAGCTCGCGTATAATATATAATAATATAATGTCATGTACCTATATATTAAACAAGTATGCCTCGTCCCATATGACTCAGCTCCATCGTTTATTTATTTTAGCTAGACCCGCCCCTGTTGAGTACGAATTTGCGCTCACTTGTCCGTCGTATACTCGACAAAATTAACCAACTAAATAAGGTCAATAACCATCAGAGCTGATCGTGATTTCAAAAATCAACAAATTAAATATGTACGTTTATTTCTCTCACCGGATTATACTTGGGTTTTTAAAATCGACATTATATTAAAAAACTATTCCAGCCCCACCCACTGAACAACAATTTTAAACAGATAAGTAAATCGAAAGTTGAAATCATTAAAACATTGACCTATAGATAGTGATTTAAAAGGCCACCTTCTATAGTTGCAGCTATACTCACAAGTCTAGGCCCCCACATCAAATTTTGGGCCCCTGTACTAAATGTTTTTTCGGGCCCAATAAAATATTAGGTATTTAATATAAAATAAGTATTTCTATCAAAATTTCAAAATTTCAAAAACTACAAATTCATTTAAACGGGCCCCTGAACTCTAAGTCTAACAGCCCCCTCCCCTTTTGAGGGCCCTGCTCACAACTTTGATTTTTTGACAAAAATGTATAAAATATTCAACTGGCTGTTTATATTACTATAAACATAATCGGTTTTTTCAATAACCAAAATAATATGATAATTTTATGGTTGTTTATGTTCTAATATTTTATGTGCTTAATATGTTTTGCTAAAATAGCATTTAATCCTTTTTCGCCGATATACTTGGTCAATAACGAGATAATGCACAATATTTGGAATAAGCCAAAATAAAGTTTTTAAATTTTTCCAAAACACAAAAATATAAAAAACATTCTACATTTTTTAAACTTAAATAAAAATATTAAGCGACATAAACGTAATACCTACTTTAGCAAATGGGCACTGATAAAATATTATTTATTGACATATTGTGTCCCCAGCTACAGTTCTATAGATGCATAGTGAAATTTTCTTATAACACAACTTCGGCCTAGGCTATTTACCTACATTTATGCTTTGATATATAAAAAAGCCTTAAGTGTTTTTATAGGAAATTTATCTAAAATTTCAAAATTATATTTTAATATGTCATCTATATTTACAGACCATAAGTTGTATTGCAGTCTATTCGATATATTATTTTCAAATAAAGGTGATTTTTACAAGTATTCGGTAGTTCCAATTTTAATTATTTTCTCGAAATTATTAAATTTATCAGAAATTTATACTTGAAATTATTTTTTAAACTAAGTTTCTGGAATTGTACAGTAAATACGAACAACCCGCGTGTAATAAGCGTGTGTTGACGAACGTATTCTATAGGCTTGCTCGGGTGAAGCGTATGTGGGTCTGGTGCGGTGGGGACGAAATGCAGGGGTTGTTTTCACCTATAACCGGGTGTACGGTATACACGCGTGCGGCAGCTGCAGCAACAGGTGTATCCAACGTTATTATATTATATGTACGCACCTTTTGGTAAAAAAACGGTTTGGTGAGCGCCAGCCAGCGTTCGACGGCCATCACGATGGCCACGCACCCGGAGCCCAGCCCGAAGAACCGCCACAGGACGCGGATCCGGCACGACCACACGTTGTTCCTGGTGCCCGGCCAGCAGACACTCACGAACATCTGGACCAGCATGCCGGTGAGGGCGATGCAATCGTTGGTGGCCAGGCACCGCAACATGAACCCGTGCTTCTGGTTGCTGCTTGACCTGGTCCGGTGCAATATGAACAGCGCAAGCAGGTTGCCGAATATGCCAAAAGCGTACAGGCTGGTGACGCCAATCTGCAATCCGGTACTCGGCAAACGGCCCGGGAACGCCGTCGACGCGGGTGACGGCGGCGACGCCGTCGCGTTCGTCACGGCCAGCTCCATCGGATCGCGGTCGTGTTCTGCGCCGCGGTCGCGTTCTGCGCGCGTGGCGACCGGCGCGCTATCTCCCCGCCACCCCCGCCCCCTTCCCCGCTAAGCACCGGTCGACATAACAATATATAATAATAATTATAATAACAATATTTAGCGACCCCCTCTAATTATTATTATATTATTGTTGTGCTCGTGTATTGCTCATATAGACTATTATTATTGTTATTATTATTATTATTATTATTATATATACATATATTATTATAATATATTTATATTATATTATATTATATTGTATTGTTGTATTGTCCTTGGTCGTTGTTGTCGTACACGATATTTATATTAATAAGCGAGGGCGCTAACCCCCCCTCCCCCTAGTACGCCACTGTCGCCACTGCGGTCTTGCACCCGTATTGTCGTTTTATCGTCTCCCGGAGTCGATTTCTCGGCGAGTACATCATTGATTAATTTTTTTTTTAAATTTTCATATCGCATAATATTATATTATTACAGTTATTGCTTTATATATATTATTATATACTTATAATGACGCTCTAATAAATCGAGACGGGAAAGTTTTTTCCCGAATTTCATCGAAATCGCTAAGGGTTCGACGCTTTTCCCGTAAAACCCTCTTTAAACGGGTTGCATGGGTGTGTGTGTGTGTGTGTGAGAAACTTTTTAAACGGTTGTCGTCGTTCGGTTTCAACCCCGTCGGCAACAATTAACAACTGTGGTATTATATAATATATAGTACTCGAAACTCCAGCGATTGTTCTCGCAATTATCACGATACGATTTTAAGACGCTCGGTTCGACACTTTTTCGGTTATATTGGAAGTTGTATATTTTTATGACGAAGTTTGCGGTGTACACTGCGACGTTTTTACTGTATACTTAAAAACTTTCCGGCGGTTGACGATGATAATAGTAACACACACATAATAACAATAATGCTAATAATAAACTATACATATAATATACATATTATTATATAAATATTCGATCGATATCAAAATATTATCGTGATTATGATATTATAACGGTATAGATTCACTGCAGTTTAAGCGAGCAGAACGAAAAAAAAAGCATCTCGACCTTAAACGCATTATTGCCGCAAAAATATATTATATTAAATTATAAACGCTGAAATTCGCACAAGCTCGTCGTAGTCAGGACGCATAATATTATATGTAAATAATTACGGTGTACTCGAAACGCGAATAATATACCTATAGCGTTATGTAATATTGTGTGTAGGTACTTTTACGTGCGGAATAGGTATTATTATATATAGGTACACTACCCACGACCGGCATTGATGCTAACCGAATTATGACTGACCATCATCAGTATTATCGTATATTATAATATTATAATATAGTCATCGATATTATAGTAACACATTACGCGGTTTTCGTACTGTGTAATAATAATTGCGTTCGGATTTTTATCGTATATTATAATTAATAATATTATTATTATATAGTACCTATAAATTATAATATATACACGACGTGCACTGTTATAAACGCCTCTTATCTCCGACTACCGCCCAACGGCTGGACCTCGAGAATCGCGGCGATAAGGCGAGAACGCTGCCTCACTCGTAGTGTTTTTATATATATTATACGTACAGGTCCACGTAATTCGCGAAATCGCCACGTCGTGTTTGTATCATGGTAAAAGAGAAAATATTAATATAATACCCAGGGTTGGGTGAGTTACTCGATTTATGTTGTGACTATGGTTACGATGAGTTACAATAGTTACCTACTCTAAAACTTTGTACATCTATAGTTACAAGTTACTAGATACTTTTATATACTTTGTATAATATTGTCGTGATGTGACTAGATACAAGTTACAGTCATGTAAAAAAGTTACATTTAAAGTTAAAAGTTACATCGGTGGATGTAAAAGTAATTTTATTGACCGGCGTCGGGCTAGGTAAAATAATATGGTACGGTCGTTATGTTAGGAAAAAAAAGATGTGTCAACTATAATCATAATATAACCATTGGCCAGATTAATTGTGATAATCAAAATGGACAAAATTTAAACGTTTTTCATTTTGGTTTTGGAGTCCCACTCTTGGATTATCAAAGCAAAAAAAGCACAATGTAACCTTGCATTTTAACTATTGTAACTTTCATACAAATTTACAGGAAAATTTTAATTAGTTACAAATAACAAGTGTGGACCGATTCAATGGCAGAGATACGGAAAGCAAAGCATCTTGCTTTCTGCCTGATCCTGCAACAGGTGGTGTCGCGGCAACAAATATGTACTATTGTTCACACAGAGCCTCCAGACATTTTTAAGAGGGGTTCTTTTTTCTTTTTAAATTTTAAAATATATTATATTATTATTTTTTGAGGGGACTTTAAGTAATTGGGGGGGTGTTAAGCCCCCCCCCAATAGCCTCCTCCCTAGTTTCACCACTGGTTATAAAAAATACTTATTATACAGCTTGTCAGTCGTCTGTCACAGTCGGGTACAACAATCGCGAAAGAGATGGATAGAAAATTAAATACCTAAATATGATAAAAATTAATGTAATTTTCCACACATCGCTAAAAAAAACACGATGTTAAAACAATTTTTTTTTTGATTAAATTCTAGAGGGCTTATTCAAAATCACAACAGTTTTCATACAATTTTCAGTTTAAACACCAACACAAGAGTTGGAAATTTATTAAAAATATCCTTTTAAGTTGTTTTTATTGAAATTAAAAATCATTCAGCATAAAGTAATAAACTAAAGATTTTAATGAGCATTTAAAAATTGGGCATTTCAACGAAAAATAATTTGTTATTTTTATTTTTTATCAAATAATTTTAGTTCATCAATATTTAATTGTAATTAAAAACGTGAACATAGAATATTGAAACTTTTACACTTACACACTTTTACTATCCACTGTTTTCTATACACACAATTACATTTTAAACTTCTCCGGCTCCTTCGCTCAGAATACATTTTTCGTACCTACCAAATCATTGAATTCACACCTATTATATGTAGCACAAGCTAGCTTTCTGATTTTTATTTTAATAATGGCATGCGATTGCCGCGTCTAAGCAAGCAGTTCATGAAAAATGAATATTATTCGAATATTTAAACAAAAAAAATTTCTTTTTAGGGGTGGCGGAGGGTGGTTGAAATACATTTGGACATTTGAGGTGGCTACGCCTAGTCAACTCCGCTTTACACACCTTTGAAGGGTGGTCACTGTCTACTGATCTGTTAACACTCTTTTTACCGAAAAGTTTTTGAGAATATGTATAATATTATATTATTTTATGCAATTGGAAGTCATTAGGTCAATTAGGTACCCACCTAAAAAAAACAATTTCGTAACAATTATAGGTAGGTACCTCCTATTTATAAGTTATAGATTTTAATATTTTATTATACTATATTATAATAAAATGTAATTATTAAATATACTCAAGATCTTGAAAATGCCAATCTGTTTAGAATTGCCAACCTCTTCGACGATTTGATTTTTCTTTGGTGGCCTGATGGTGTGTGTGTGTGTGTCATAATATAATGACGTACTTACTTTTATTTTCAAGTGATTCACTGTACTGAATTGCTCAGTATTATAACATAATACCTAATACCTATATAGTTTAATAGGTATTTGAAGAAATCCGGTTCAATTACTACGATTACTAAATCTCTGTAGGTACTCCATGGTAGTCCATATAAAATGGCGTATCAAATTCGTAATAATATATGTATATCTAAAATATTATATCAAAAGTCAAGGTTCGGGAAAATGAGATAAAGAAAAAATTATATTTTAATTAAATTAAAATACAATGTACAAAATACATTTTAGTCAAATCAATTATTATAAGTACGAAGTACCTATATTATTATATGCACATATTCTTATCACGAAATACAATTGTCAATACTTTTTTTCTATTAAAAAAACATATTTGTTTGTGATGTTTTTATTTTTAATCATTATTGTATGTTTTACATTTTGTTGTGAGTACTTTGTTAATTATAGCTTCTAAACTTCTCTTTTCCATTTATTATTTTGTAGTAAACCGGAGATATAAGAAGTTACCCCATAAATGAACCTTCAAATGATATTATTGCCTATGACTATAGGAATTAGGAATTACAATATTACACAGTGTACCAACATTATAATACCATTAAAACTGAACCCAATTATTATGATAATATACCTAGGTACCAATCTACATGGTTTTGTTTACTTATGAACAATTAACAAACAACTATATTAGGTTTTTTTCCATATACTACTCCCAAACATATAGGTACCCTGTATAGATGAATTATATAGGTAAGCACCTGTATTATAAACTATGAAATAATGATGTTTGCGTTATGTTGTCAATTTATATTTTATAATGTCAATACAATTCGATTATATGAAATGGGCATAGCCATATTTTTATTTCGAACAGTAAGATTATATAATAAAGCGTCGATCAATTAATTATTTATATTTTAATTAAATGTCTAACAACCAAACTAATTTACAATTTCAAACTGAATCATTGATGCTCGCCAAGTTCACGAGTCATTTGGTACCAGCTATCTATAATGCGTAAAATATTGAATTATTTTGTTCTTTGTTCAAATCGAATTCAATTTATTCATTCAGAAAAACATCTAAAACTTAAATTATTTATTTATTCGTACCATATCCATAAAAATATTTACGCAGACCGGTTTTCTATAGGAACTTCACAAATTAAAAATTCAAATAAATATGTAAAAATCAGTATAGGTATGGTATAAAATATGAAAGAAGTATCGTACATACTAATAAATAATAATTTATGTACAAAACATTCAAATATAAACTTATATAATCATCAAGAACAAAAAAACTTATTATAACCTGATCAGAAAAAAAGAAATCAAAATTTTGTAATAAGTATAATTTTAAACTTTTGAAATTTTGAAATTTTGAAATATAAATTTACTATGACTGTATCATTTGATCATAAAATACCTTTTGCAGACTAATAACCGCAGTGATTATATAATATTAGTCGACCAAAAATGTAGTTTATAAGCATCCGTTTAAATCATATAGATTTTGTATTAATCAAAATGCAAATTAGTTATTCATAGGCACGGAATCAGGATGAACGTACAGTGGATTTTGGGTAATTAAACTCACCCCTTCACCGCCCCCATCAAAACCTTGAAATTTTGATTACAAATATTTTTAATCATTCATTATAAGTTATAAATTTTAAACACGGTTGCCTACTATGTTGTCTACTGAGTAGACATCCATGCTTTTAAATTAGTATTTATATTTATTACGTCGTTGCAAACCCTTACCCTGAAATGTTATTTTCTGTATTTCTGATATTACTATTCGCGTATACGGTTACCGGGAGCAGTCATGCATACGCTTCAACGTTTCATTTAATGTAAAAATATTTGAAATTTGAAACATTTTGCAATATTGTGATTTAATGCTGGATTTTTAAATATGCGTAGTATTAAATTAAATTTAAACATTCAAGGTGTATTCAAATAGCTTAGAAAATATCAATCAATCTGAAAATCTAATTAAATTAGTAAGTACTGTCATTAATTATTTATTATTTAAATCCCCTGTTTTTTGTGTAGTACGACACTTAGGTAGTGTGTAGATGTAGTATGCATAATTCGTAATAAAAGTTTGTGTTGTTAATATAAGTAAATTCAAATTTTCCAAAAAGTGTTTATTTTTACAACTTAATCTTGACAATACCATAAGTCTAATTTATATGAAAAAAAAGTGTACAGATCCAACGATTACTTTTTAAAATAATGATCCCCTCAAGTTTTTATAAATACAGAGGAAGTTGCAGTCGTTACTTAAACTATGCGAGTTATTACGGCTTGGTGGTGGAGTGTTATTGACAACCGGTGGCTGGTAGTTCTTGACAAAGCTGACCCCTATTCATGAACTGTAAGCCATGGTATACATTTTTAAAGAAATTACTATCATAAAATAATATAATAATTATCATTTAGTGAAACAGAATTATGATTGTATAATATAATTTTTGAAAATATATTTTGTTCGCAACTAATTTTACGTGGCCACCTTTCGGTCCGGGTCCTTATCTTACATGCCGCCGAACCAAATATTTTTGTAGTTAATACTACATATTAAATAATATTATAAAATGTTAAATTTGTAGCTAATGATTTAAAATGTAATACAAGAATCCTTATATATTTGAACAATTAAAATCATCAAAAGTTTCAGATACCCACGAATGATATTTTTAAATTAGAAAAAATAACTAAAATCGTTATACTTAGTTACGATATCAAATTTTGTCCAAATTTAAACTTGAATAGGTATCTATAAAAAAAAAAA
>WHPZ01581448.1:0-14597 GCA_016617965.1 Macrosiphum rosae
ATGAGCGCAATAAACGGGCGAAAAATGTTATTTTCTATAATATCCAAGAAAGTAATTCCAACCAGACCGGTGAGAGATTATCTTACGATAACAAACAGGTAAACAGAACTATCAAAGCTATCTTTGAATCTGATTCCATAGTGTTTGATATTATTCGAAACAAAAATAAACTGATTCATTCTAATCCACAAAGAGACCTGACATTATAATCAGATGTACAATTGGCTATTTTGAATTTTTTCGAAAAATTTTAAATTTTATTTTCTGTATTTATCAAGTGACTTTAAATTAACTACTTGTATAAGTATGCTTCGTTGCTTTCTAAATCTTAATAGAATGTCATTAAAAGTTTTTCTCTGAATATCTAAATACATTTAAATTATTTTTTTTGTAAAAATCAGTTTTAAAGTAATGCAGTTTAAAACATCTGACCTTGACCTGAATTATTGGTTGTATTTTTCAAAACAATTATTAATTTAAATATTTTAAGAACTGAATTAAAAATGAAATGTTGTATACAACTGTACAACAATATATATCTACTAAATTATTTTGGTAAATGATGATTCAATAAATAAATTAGGATTAAACTATGCAAAATAGAACAACTATTTTCAAAATGTATTTATTTTTTAATTTTAATATTTCAAAAACAGTGTTGACAACTCTTAACATAATATAAAATAATAATAAAAAGATAACAATGGTATGCTTAATTTTGTTTTAAACTCAACTTTCGGTAAACATAATATATTTATCAGTAACATTGCACTTCATACTTAATACTTATCCAAACATTCCAAACTATAACAAAAAACAAATTTTTAGAAAACTTGCTGTAAAACAATTAAAATATGTTTCGTTTTTAAATTGTTATATTGTTTATTTACTTTTTTTGGCAGATGCTGTGCCATACATATTTTTAATTTTTTTGGAGTTAACAGAAAAATTAACTGTTGAATATTCTGTTGATCTTAGTCTTACTGTAAATAAGTGTTTTACAGGTCTTTGTTTGATATTTAATACATGTTGGGAATTCAATTGATAAATCATTAACGATTTTACTAATAAATTATTAGACGAATTGTGTATTATATACATCTTATACTTGCTATAAAGTAATTCACAATTACAAAAAACTTGGAGTACTCACATGTAAAGATGCTTTTGATTTAATAAAGTTGTGTATAATTTCATACTCCTGAATTGACTATCATGAGGTAGATTTTGCTGAAGTATAATTCGACACTCTTCACAGCAATGTTTTAATAGCATATTAGTAGTACTACCAGCTAGGTGGTACAAATAATTTAAGTCAAATTCACTTGTAGAAGTTGCTAAAAAACTTAAATGTTTTGTTTCAAATGCATTACTAGGTAGGTCATAAGTGAGAAGCCCTACTTTTTCATTTAAATTCAAATTACTGGAAACACTTGCGATGTTGGACTTGTGAAAGAAATCTATTAAATTTGTGTTACTATCAGTTACATAACTACTCCTCTTTATATCAGAAATGAATTGAGAAACAAATAATTTTAAAGCACTGAGACATTGTGTTGCTGTTGGTGTTGCTGCAGATTTTCAGCGAACTTGCGAAAATATATTTTCAATGGCATCCTGGGTAAATCTGTGACAAATTAGGAAGTCAAAGCCAGAATTGAATAAAGTTTCTGCTATATCTATTATATAGATAAAGATGAATGTATGAAACCAACATTCAACGGCTTCCAACTATTCCCATTTTCAAATAGTGTAATATTTTTTTTTCTAAAAAATCATATTTCTGTTCTTTGTTGTGTTTGGTAATTGCTATTTTCCTCACTTTTGAGGTTGTTAAAGTGAACCATTCATAAATGAGTCGTATAAAGTTGGCTATAAACAAAGAACGACAGTATGTTAATGTCACATTAATAATGTGGAATGAGCTCATTCATGAATATGAGGGAATAAATGTTTCTTGTGACTACTAGCAATATATTAATAGGATGTTTTATTTTTACTATTCAATATTGTACACTAATTCTGAAAATTAATTACCTATATATTATTAACAATTTGAATGGGCAAATAAAATTAGAATCAAATAAATGTTTAATATAGGTACATATGGTAATATTTTAGCTGTTATAATAGCTAATAATATATTAGCTTTTATTTTCAATTATTTATTAAGTGGTGTATAATTATAAGTACCTATGTCTGAATTAGTGACTACATAGTTTCATGCAGGGGCTAAAATTGTGTCTAGTATGACACACTGTGTGTAGTGTGAAATATGAAATTAAATTGTGTTTTATGGCCAGTTATAACTAGTAACTTTTTTACAGTTTTTTCTTCATTAATTGAAAAATTAATATTGGGAGATAGTTATAGCCTATACCTAGGTAATAATTGTATGTACCTACTTATACCATCTATGTTCTCAATATTTTGATTCTTTATTTATTTTAGGTTTAAAATAAAGTGGGTAGTTCGAAAAAAAGAATATTTTAGCATCTGGTTTTATTATAAATAAATAGGTATAATATATGAATGTATGATGTATTTATTACAAATATAAAACAATTTATTACACACAACTTAAGCAATAAGTAGTACTAATATACAAGACATTCGTTTTAATTATAGTATACAAATTAAATAAAATATTTGTTATACTTGGAATAGTAACGGTTTAGTATATTATACTGCATGAATGTTAAATATGTTAACATTTTGAATATGCCGCCAATTCATATAATATACAGTCAATCAAAACATAATTTTAATTTCTTAACAATATAAAACGATGTATTGGTGTACTACTGCAATAACCTTGTATATTTAAGCGATGCATTTTACTATTCAGTCTATCAATAAAACTATCGAATAGTTCTTCGGTTTTACTATTCAGTTATTAATTATATTTTATTTTATACTTTTTTTTTTAAATTTGTATTGATTCAATTAGTTCAGTTGATCAAACATATTCTATATAATCTATTATATTTATGAAAATAAAAAAAAATGTTTGTATATATTAGATTTTATTTAAAAAAAAATAATTTCATATTAAATAATAAATAATAATGTATTATTAAATTATATTAGTTATAATAATAAACTTTTTAAAAAATGAGGGGAAAATGTCCACATCAAAAATATATCGGGGGATGTCCTACTAGACCGAAAACAGTCGGGTGGAAATGTCCATTTACCGTTCATATATATAATATGTACAATACTACTACATATATATGTACTAACATTTGATAGCTATTCGGTAGTGCCCATCACTAAAGTAAAAAAATATATATAAATTCGTAAAAGACGTGTTAAACTAGAGCATTGTGCATATATGTATATAAATACATATAAATACTTGTTTTTACTTTAAAAAAATTAAAGCATAATATGCATTTTTGTTTTTTTTCCTTTTCAGCTCACTGGTTTTATAGTTTACTTACACATGTCAGTTAACATTGACTTTATTTTTAATGGTTTCTTAATTATGCAGGTTACTTGTTTACATAAACTCAAAATCAAATCCAGAGAGGGGTGATAGGGTGCTATAGCACCCCCCCCTTAGCATTTTGCTTCCTGGAAAACAAACAGTCTATACTCTGTGCGCCGAGAGAGCGCAAGTCGGCGGCGACCAAAACTCGTCGTAGTTCGCGCATCTCCCACCAACGTGACTCCCACCGTCGGATAATTGGCTAACATCTCCTACCGTTGTGCATCGCGTCGGCGTGACTCGTAAACAGTATCCACCGCCTTGTCGCTAGCGATCGGTGGTTTACGACGGCGTACGACCAGTCGACTTGGTGCGAGAAATTAGACCTCAAAACCGCGGACAGTGATGGTAGTTGACAGGGAAATTCCCTGTGCGCAGGGAAATTTTACGTCAAAATTTATAAAAGAGAAAAATGAGAATTTGAAGCTTATTTCATTAAAATACAGGGAATTTTACTCAATTTGCAATATAAAAAAAAAAAAAAATTATAGAAATTATAAAAATCATAGAAATATATTATCAGTGTTGTTAAAATTCCTTTTATTTAGGAATCCGTTCAATTCCTCGTTCCTCTAGTATAAATAGGAATTGGTTCAATTCCTCGTTCATTTAATATTAAAAGGAACACGTTCAATTCCTCGTTCCTATAAGAAAGGAACTCGTTCTTTTTCTCGTTCCTCTAAAAAAGTATCTGGTACCTAGTTACCTTAGTTTGCATTAATACTTACTTAATAAAATTATTTTATTATCCTAAATATTATAATTTTAAGTACTATTGTCAATTAATATGTAAAAAATATTATTTCAAATATATCTCAAATAGTACATAATAATATATTATATTATAATATACTATACTATAATACTATACATTTACTCAAAACACTTATACTCACAACATTAATTTTTGTTATTACAAATATAAAAACTAATGCAAATTTGAATAGGTATACTTTATAGTTTATTATAATAAAAATGTATAACAAATAAGTAATAAAACAGTTAAATATCAGGTATATACCTTATTTTGTTTTAAAATTACAAGTTGTTCAAAGAGATCATCACTTAATTTAAATCGTTTAACAGTCATCACTATGGAACCAGTTGAAAAAAGCCTTTCTACAGGTGCACTTGATGGTAGTGGAATGTTGTATTTCAAGAATAGCTTTAAAAGTACTGGATACATAAATAATGATGATATTTCTTGACTTTCACTGTTTAAATAATTCTCCACTTCATTTATAGTATGATTTTTTTTTTGTTACTGGAAGGCAAAAAAAATCTTTTTTTTGATTGTTTAACTCACTTTCATCCAGAGTTGGGAAAAAACAAATCAAAATAATGAATAAAAAATAAAAGCATGAATAACTAATTATTTTGTGAATAAAGAATATTTTATTTTAAATAGTTTAAGTTGTGAATAAAAAAAAAAAATTATTCTGAATAACTTGTGAATAAATCGATTATTCTGGATAAATTAACTAAATAAATTGTGAATAATAATAACAATAATCATGAAAAAAATAGAAATAATAATAAAAATATTTTTAATTTTCATTCTGCAATTGATAATTTAAATTTGATTTTAATACAACTTTATACTCAAATAAATCATCTGATAATCTATTTGACTTTGGTAAATTTGTCATAGTCGCAAAAGAGAAAAGTCTCTCTACTGAAGCTGAAGATGCCACAGGAGTATTGTACTGAAGAAAAATATTTTTCACTGTAGGATGTGAGTTTAAACTTTCAAGACGTTGACGTGGATCCTCAAAATACTTTAATACCTTAAACATACATTTAAAACCCTAGTTAGAAATGTTAGAATAATTGTTCAACTAAAACATTTAATTTCATATATATATACTTCAATCTCAGCAGACATGGATGTATCTGTTCTGTCATTTTGTATTGCTGGACCAAAGTCAGAAAAATCATTCTGATCTTCAATTTCAACATTTTCTTCACTAGTTCGTGTTATAGATTCAGCGGTTACTGCTTTTTTAAATATTGATAAAAGTTTATCACGTAAAGATGACGTAGGAATACAATTTAACCACTTATTTTTGAACTTGGGGTGAGAAAAAGCGGCAATAGCTGCATTCTCAGCTTCAACTGTATTACAACTTAAAATTTTAGAAAATCTTTTTTCTATGCTATCTAGAAGACTTTTTCGAATTAATTTACAATAAATCAATTGTTCACTGTTAATAACCATTAATTTTCGTTGCAAGCATAACAGTGTACCATACCATAAAATACACTTTTATCTCCTTGCAATATGTCCAGTGCTTGTGATAAGGGCTTAACACAAAATAAAAATTCCTCAATGTAACTATGGTCAGAAACAGTAAATGTACACTGATTTAAATTAAGTGCTTTAGTAAGTTCACTAGATTTTTCTTTTATTTTTTGAATTTGAGTTAACGAGTCAAATAGTGAATTCCATCTCGTCTCATCTGGTCGATAGGGTATGTCCTAAAATTGACTGAATTATCTCTGCTGATTTTGGTCGATTTGCCGCATTCCACGACAACATAATATAATTGGTTTTCATATAAGGTATAAAAGGTACAACTAGAAACAGGTATAACTAGATAAGGCACAACATTTTGACATTACTACATTGTATTATGTCAAACAAGGAATAACGCTTTATCTTTACTTCCAAAAAACCAACTATAAACGAAATTAAACTTGCATTGAAGTGTGATTTTACATTTATCCCTCTGCCACTAAATAGCACTACATCAGTCGTGTTCTGGCATTTGACGTACCTATTAGATTTAAATTTTCAGTTTTTCACTCGTTTTTGTTAATTAATATTTTATTATTAAAATGGAATTTTATGAGAGTGATGTTGATGTTGACGACTGTACAACACCGAAGAAAAGGCGAAAAATTCGACACGAGTTATCGAAAGACGAAAAAACTCGTACTATTAATCGTAAACTATTTAGAAAAGAGTGGCTGGATGACATTAAATTCAAACTATGGCTTGAAGAAGATAAATCTAATCTAGAAAAATGCAAATGTAAGGTATGTAATGTACAGTTAAAATGTGGTAAGAGTGAACTTGAAAAACATGCATTATCACAAAAACATATACTAAATGTTCGATCTATTAGTAGCTCTACCACATTATCTAGTTTTATGGTAAATAAGATAAATAAAGAAAATCCACATTTAGAAGGTGTCAAAAAAGCTGAAATACAGTTGGCAGCTTTTTTTGGTGAGCATAATGTTGCTTTTAATGTTGCTGAACATTTGATTCTTCTTTGTAAAAATATATTTTGTGATTCTAAAATTGCAAAAGACTTAGAAATGCACAGGAAAAAATGCACTAGTATTATAACAAATATAATTGCGCCTATGGAAACGTCAAAAATAATACGAATAATTCAAAAACAACCATTTTCTATATTGGTAGATGAATCTACAGATGTTACAGTCAATAAATTTATGTGTGTGTTAGTTCGTTTTGTATACCCAATTTACGGTAGTGTACAAACGCGTCTTTTAGAGCTGGTTTGCCTAAATGCAACTGAATGTTCAGCTAGTAATATTTTTCAACAATTTGAAGAATGTCTAAAAACTAAAGGTATTCCGATTTCAAATATTATCGGCATGGCATCAGACGGAGCAAATGTAATGGTTGGTGAAAAAAATTCTTTTGTATCTTGTCTTAAGTCCTGTATACCAAATTTAATATTTATAAAATGTTTATGCCATTCATCGGCACTAGTTGCAAGCAAAGCATGCAAAATGTTGCCCCGATCGGCCGAAGACCTTATTCGATCTGTGGCAACATATGTATCCGGAAGTGCAAAACGTTCTGCCCAGTTGGTTGAGATTCAAGAATTTTTCGACGGATATAAAAAAAAATATTGAAATTGGCTGATACACGATGGTTGGCTCTACATCAATGCGTGGTACGGATGTTGGACTGCTGGACCAGTTTGCAACACTTCTTTTTAGTCGCAGTTCAAGAAGACAAACTTAAATCTGGACAATCAATACTAAATGATTTAAATAATACAATTATAAAATGTTATTTTTTTTCTTAAAATTTGTATTAAATTATTTTAATTCATTTAACGCGCTTTTTCAAAGTCGAACTATTTCAATACATACACTGCACGGTCATACAATACGTCTTTTAAAAGATATTGGCCAAAACTTTGTAAAGCCAAATTTGATAAATGAAAATGTTCATTTAATATTATTTTCAAACAAAGACAACCTGTTGCCGATTGATGAAATTTTTATTGGATCAGAATGTCAACAAGAATTAAAATTGTTGTCACTAAAAGATTTTAATTTAATATCAGAGTTTAAAAAAAATTGTTGCCAATTTTATTGCAAAGCAGCTGAGGAAATGGTCACTCGACTTCCAGTTGGCCAAACTATTTTTAAAGAGTTTATATTTTTAAACCCAGAAATAGCGCTTAGCATAGAGGGCCATTCAAAACACACAGGATTTTTGGCTCTTAAAAATAAATTTAATGCACATATAGATGTTTTCAAAATTGAAGAAGAATGGAGAAGTTTACCTTGTCGTTTATCTAACGAACAAATCGAAAAACTAAGTAAAATGTCTATTGATGTAATGTGGAAAGAGATAGGTGAGTCAAGTTATTTTAATGTTGTTAATGTTGTAAATTAAATATCTAACAGTTTTGTGATTTCTACTTATTAGGCGAAATGAAAAATTTTTGTCAAGAAGGTTACTTGTTTCCAAATATATCAAAGTTGGCAAAATTGGTTTTAACATTGCCACATTCAAATGCAGAATCCGAAAGAATTTTTTCGATCGTGAATGAAGTAAAAAGAAAAAAAAAAGAAAATTGGTAACGATTCTTTAAATGCTGTGGCGATTATTAGATCATCATTCCAAGATAAGGGAATTAATTGCACAACATTTAAAGTCAGATAAGATCATATTGATTTATACAATTCAAAAACCTTTATTAGCTTAAACATTTTTTTCAAAATTTTTATTTTCTATTTATTTTATTATGTAACCAACAAATTTTTTTATTATTGATTAACCATATACCTAACCAGCGTGGATAATATAACGATAGCGTGATAATATAACGATAAACACAATGTTATAGAATGTTTTAGACATGTAATTTTAGAAGTTACCAACATTTTTAAATATTTTTATATCTATAATAATATTATCTATAAAATAATTTCAATTAAATGAAAAAAAAATGCAAATAGGTATTTGCAGGGAAATTTTTTTTAAAAAGGGAAATTTAAGAATTGTGTATGGGAATTCTGTATGCTATCATCTACCATCACTGACCGCGGAGCGACTTCATTTGGATGCGCGGCCGACTTGCGCTCTCTCGGCGCACCGAGTATATACATGTATTTGTCGGTAGGCTGGATACATTTCTATACAAAATTGGTACCAAAAAAAAATTTGTGTTGCCACCTGTTGAATATTAAGCACTTTAATTTTGACGACTAAAAATAATTTTGACATCAGGAAGGAGTATTCGGAGTATGAGATTCTAACCTTAGCAACCCTCATAAAAAAATCCTAGATCCACCACAGGTACCAATCACTGTCACAAATGTAAGAGACTACCAAGAATATTTTTAAAAATTTTAAAATACCTATTTGTTTTAATAAATAATTTGTCAGGTGTGTACCAAAATGAGGCAATGATTCGAATATCCAAGACCTAGACGACTATACTAGTTTATAATTTATACTCACATAATTATGTATGCTTTACAATGTGTAAAAGACGAATGTAAAATATGAAAAAATTGGTGTGTTTCTAAGATGTAGTCATTTAATGTTCTCGATTATCCGAATTTATGCATAGACTCATTAAAATACTTAAGTTCCTAAAAAAAAAAATATATAAATTCGTAAAAGACGTGGTAAACTAGAGCGTTGTGCATATATGTATGCAAATACGGAAAATAGCGAACTTCAAGTGATTATAATTTCGAAACCAATGATTTGCGAGAATTTTTTGGTTACCATAGTTTTCAAAATGTCAATTAACTTAACTCTCAAAAAAAAAAAAGATAGAAACTTAAGAGAAATTGTACCCAAACTGTGATAGACTATATATACACACAATAAAAGGGAATAATGAAAATTTGACACGTCTGACTAGCAGCGCTCGGCAGATAACGGAACTACGCCGTAACGAGTTGTGACCGGGCAGTCACGTACTCGCGTTTACAAATCGTACTGCCGATGACCAACCTGTTCTTTATAACCGTGGTTTCAGATAATGTATCAATGTTTGCAAAGTAAAAAAACATTTTTACAACAAGCTGACTGTTCTTAAAGAGTAACATAATATTAATAATATTACAAACAACATTATGAAATATTTTGAATAGCTATAATCAGTACTGATATTATAAAAATTCTGTAATAGTATGTTAGATTATAATATGTTTATTATTATTATTTATTACCAAAGTCTACCCGCCACCGACGCTCATCGAAAGTCATGTCAATATTGACCATATTTGTGTTTATTGTCGTAACTCGTAAACAATGACTGCAGACGGCTGCATGATGACGAATGTATGATAACAAATAATATAATATAAATTATATTATTAATAATAATATTAGAACTCCCAAAATCGTTATTCGTTTTTTCTCGAACATATTTTATTATACGTATAGTGAGTTACAAACGTGCAGCTGCCGCTGCGATTATTACTAAGAAGAATTTTATTATAATATGGGCGCTGGTACTCGACTCGAGCTCAACTCGACCTATAGGTACCTATACAAATCTATTGAAAACCGCTATTTTCCTATTGTGCAGTTTTTCTCAACCTTTTGTTGCGGACCACCTAGATTGCTTTTAAGTAGGACTATATACCACCAAATTTAGAAATCTGATTACAATGTCCAAGGTTTAACGTTTAAAAGTTTTTAAACTACACTGAAAATATATTTTTTTATAATGTAACACGGACCTGTATCTTTTTTTATCGCGGACTGACATTAGTCCGCGGACCGGCGGTTGAAAACCACTGGAATAGTGTACCTACCTATGGATTTCGATATAATATATTGTAAGTCCAAAGGGCCTTTGAAGTCTAATGATTCCCCGGGCCTCACACTTGGGAACAGAACTATTATTAGTATATTAATACATCGTAATAGCCAATACCCTAAAGGCTAGTTCAGACTATGCCAGTAATTTAGTCAAGTAGTGAGTATTTTAGCAACTTATGTATGAACAGATCGATTTAGTCGAGGAGTTTAGTAAAGTAATTAAGTTTAGTCAATCAATTTTATTCTATTTTTTTGGTCGAGTAGCACTTACCCCCTCTTTCCCGACTGATAACTAAATAACCTAGCCTTGGGTTAAACGCATTATTTTAGTTTATTTTATAAGTTGTCATTATCGTTGACACGACATTTAAATTTGTTTCGGAATATATAAAACACGAGTCTTCATGGAATATAAAATGTCTGCTGTATAAAAATAAACAGACCAAGCACTCTGTAATGAATTACAAAAAATTATGAATATACCTTGATTCGGTGAAAAAGAGATAAAGTTAAAAATTAAAAACATAAGGTCATAAACAGAGATCATACTCATAGACATATTAATAATTAATATGTCTATGGTAGAGATGATACTATTAGAATTAATAATGCAATTGAGTGATATTCAATGCAATGTATTTAAAATTTAAGGTTTTTTATGACTTAAATTAATAATATCTATTATCTAACTATTTCCTTGACTCAATGCTGCAAGACCATACTTTTACTGATTGTTATTATTACCCGACATAACAACTTCCTAAGATATTACTTTATTAAAACAAACTTTATTTTTAAAAATATATACATATATATTAAATAAATATATTAATTATATAAATAACCAACAGTGTATATTTTATAAAAAAAAAGAATATTAGCGAATTGTAATAAAATTAAATATAATACATTATAAATAATCATTACCTAACTTAGTTTGTTTTATTGAAGTAATATAAATGAAATAAAATTGTAGATTGTGTATTTGTTTACCTATTAATAGGTATAACAACATTTAAACATTATAAACATTAAGTGTTAACCAATTTTGCAAACTTTTTTTTTGCATTCCTTTTGGGTTTATGCTTATTACAAATTAGGGAATACTGTCTCATCCTTATAATTATGAAATTTGAAACTATGTGTGACATGACTTTTTTCTTGTGTATTTTACTAGGAAAATCAATAGACTTATAATTATTGAAAAAGTCGTCAATTGTTAATAATTATTATTATTAACAATTGATTGTTGATTATAATTATTATTGTTTTCTTTGTTTTCTTTTAATACTCGAGCATGAAATATTGAAATCACCGAACATTGACGAGGCATTTCAAAATCAGATAAACACAAACCAATGTTACGGACAGTCACTTAAGTCTGATGATACGTCTACTAAATATACTAGCCAGTAACCCTAGGATTAGGTTTCAAAAATACAATTTCAATAATTATAATATATTATTATTTCAAAAATAATTATTTTAATGCGTTGCCAATATACGCTACCAGAATGCGCTAGTAACTACACTTGTACCATTAGAAACATTTGAGGACCGGCCTTCTACTACCCCTCGGTCATTTCGATTCCAATCCTGTATATCTTAGTCCTTGGTAGATGATTATAAAAAAAAACAAAGTAGAATATCTCAAATACAGTTCAGCCACGGTGAATAAACCAAAAATGAATTTTCCTGTCCCAAGTTGTAGCATTTGACGGTACCAATGGTGGGACGCTGCATGGCGATACGAACAACGGGTTAAATTTTGTATTAATTAAAGTGATGATCAAAATGATGATAGAGATACAAATCATAATTGATAATAGTCCATCATCGTATTTGTTACCAAAAAAAAGAGTTGATCATCATATTATGACTAGTAAGAAATAAAATTATATCATTTAATTTATTGAATTAAATTAAAATTTGTAATTATTCATTGTTTTAAAATTTACAAATCAATCATCAGTAGAAGGTATGGTAAGGTATGTTTTATTGTTCGTATTTTTTGTTTATTAAAATAATAGACAATGGTTCTCCTCATACTAAATCTGCACAATTCATAAATCGTAAACATGTTGATCAACCATTTAAGAGTAGCAGTGTTCCTACGACTTCTACAGCCATACGACAACCACGCAATAGAGAATTCAATAGTCAAGGTGTGTATACATTATTAAAAATAATAGATGTTAACAATATACTAATCTAATTTTGCAAATTTTTAATATAATACTAATTAATAATATCCTATTTGTAATTAATATATACTTTTAATAAAACCATACTTTTTAAATGTTTTATATTATTTGTATTTTATAGATAGAATATATAATTCAAAATCACTGAAGATTCAAACACCACCAACTCATCAAGTTAAAAGAAAACTCTTTGTTGTTGATAGTTTTTCTGATGACGGTAAATAATAAGAGATGATCTTTGATGATGTTTTAGATGATCTAGGCATAGTCAATACATCAGCTTCCCCTTTTAAAATCACTCGAATGTCATCTTCTATTGGTTAGGTTAGGTTAGCTATGCTTTGGTATAACTATTTTTATCATCAATTACTGATTTAATGGCTAATAACATTGAACTCTCATCCCACGATTGACGATTCGTCTTGCGCACATAGTTGCGAACCATCTTTAATAAAAAGTTATCAAGTAAATTATAACACGTAATAGAATAGCCACGAATATAACGCTGGGGCAATTCCGTATAGCATACGCTTTTGCCCCAAAGTAGGTGGCTTCATATTAACAGCAATTAACTAAAAAGTATAAGCAACATTCCTCAAAATGACATCATTAAATAATCTGTACTTACTTTTCCATAATTTGATGCAGTTTTTTTCACATCGAACTTATATAAGTATAAAAGTTTTTAATAACAATATATGAAAAAAAAATAGTGATTATACATATTTTGTGATAACAACAATTTTATCGGGAATTTATTAAAAATAAGGTTAATAGTTATCGATAACAATAACAATAACGGTCAATAAACATCAATATTTTTTTTTCTATTTTGACTCATTGTTCAAAAGACTTTACCATACGGTTATGCCTCTCGTACCGTACGAGTCGTACGGACTTACCCCGCCTTCCTCTACCTACACAATTTAAATTTATTAAATCAAAATATTTTCTTTGTACATTTAATGGTAAGTTAATGGTTAATTTTTTATACTGTGTAAATGAGAAGCTCACATAATACTTCTGTATTTAAACTGACTGCTTTTGATTTTTTGTTGGTATCATCAAATAGTTCCCGATTGTTAGGCCCTCTTTTACAGTACGCTACATAGTGACCTACAGATGTGCGTAATCTATTTAGCCCTTTCCGATAGTCACATACACCTAGCAATTCATATGTCGTGTGATTATGTGTTTTCCTTGTGGGATATCCTTTAGAGTTATTTGTAGTTGAGGAGCAGCTTCTGAAGATTGTTCATGATAGTAAGTTATGTCTCCTGTAATAAAAAAAATATGATAACATAAATAATTGCATTTAGCGGTTAAAGGTTATATTTTAGTTAATATAACCTTCCCATTTAAGAATTTCTATAAATAAATGTTTTGTAGATACTTCGGTTCTAATCGTTTTATAACCATGGGTGGGTTTGATTGATATTGATTTATATGTCCACAAGTCAAATAATCTATCGATAATCTTTCTAATAAAAAATTTTGTAAGCCATCTAGATTATTTTCTGTGTTAAATGTGATGTATGTCACTGGTTTTTGTTTTTCCGTTGAGTAGTCACATTTAGGGTTTGAACATAACGTATAATCAAATGCCGTAGTTATATCTATAAATAGCCTTTGTATGACAAATTATGTTGTTGCATGGCATGACACCAATGTTATGTCATAGGTAGTCAATTTTTGTTGTTTCTGGTTCGAGATGACTTAAAATTATGGGCACTGAACGTTTGGTCACATTGACCCAAAAGCCGTTTGGATACAAATAGACACAACGTTTGGACACATAAAATAAAAGGTATTTTATAATTTTACCTGGTAAATCAGAGAACGT
>WHPZ01581448.1:14647-26543 GCA_016617965.1 Macrosiphum rosae
GTGCCGTTCCGATGGTAAGCAAACGAGGCACTAGCCCAGGGCCCGACGCAGTCACGCCTAGCAGTGCCTCTCGGATATTCAATAATATAATAATATATCGTCTAAATAAAAATATTTCCAAACATCTTAGCAACGACTTAGAATTTAATATGTTTCAGATGATATATCAATGTTTGCAAAGTAAAAAAACGTTTTTATAACAAGCTGACTGTTCTTATGGAGTAACATAATATTACAAACAACATTATGAAATATTTTGAATATCTATAATCAGTACTGATATTATTAAAATACTGTAATAGTATGTTAGATTATAATATGTTTATTTATTAAGATTTTATTATTATTATTATTTATTACCAATTGTAATATTCAATATTAAGACTTAAAATAAAACACGAGAGGACCAATTTAGACAGACATACCGAATGCTGAAATGATTCAATATACATATATTGTATACGCATATACACACAGTAATGAGCACTCCTTTGGATAGTAATGGAAGAGAGTCGAGATGTTGACTGGCGTGGACGTTGTGCATGAGTCTTCTCCTGAAAAGTACTGTCGGTGAGTCGATTCTCTGCGGTCCTTATATAATATGATTTTGGTTGATACTTTCTTCTTGTGCCTCGATTAATTCGTGATATTAAAGTATTGATATATTTTCTTATTTCGTGCGGTGCGACAAAGGTACAGCTGGTAATTTATGGTTTTGTTTTGACCAAACGTCTTGATCGGAGAATTATCGAAGGGGTCTTGAAGTATATAATATATATATATATGTATATGTACACGTGTGATGTACATATTGTATATATATATGAAAGAATGTGTTCATGATTTTATGATATACGGTGTTTACTGGCGCCGCTGTTATTTGATTGTGTTGTCTCCACTAAACGTCTGATCGGAGGGGTATTGAATATTATTTATGTGTTGTATATACTGCGTGTATGTAAAAGGAGTGCGTATAATGTATATATGTACCTAATGCGTATGTATATATGCATATCGGACCACCCACATTCCATAATATGGTCCGTTGTCATTAGTTGTCTCGTGTTTTATTTAAAGTCTTAATATTGTATATAACACAATGTCTACCCGCCACCGACGCTCATCGAAAGTCATGTGAATATTGATTAAATTTTTGTTTATTGTCGTAATTCGTAAACAATGACTGCAGACGGCTGCATGATGACGAATGTATGATAACTAATAATATATTATAAATCATATTTTATTTATATATTTATAATTATATTATTAGATAACTCCCAAGTTCGTTATTCGTTTTTTCTCGAACATATTTTATTATACGTATAGTGAGTTACAAACGTGCAGCTGCCGCTGCGATTATTACTGCAAAGAATTGTATTATAATATGGGCGATGGTACTCGACTCGAGCTCAACTCGACCTATACATATATATTGAAAACCGCTGTTCTATATAGTGCAGTGTTTCTCAACCTTTTTGCTGTCGCGGACCACCTAGATGGCTATTAAGTAGGACTCCATACTACCAAATTTAGAAATCTGATTACAATGTACAAGGTTTAACGTTTAAACACTACACTGGAAATATATTGTTTTATAATATAACACGGACCGGTATCTTTTTTTATAGCGGACCGACATCAGTCCGCGGACCGGCGGTTGAAAACCACTGCAATAGTGTACCTACCTATGGATTTCGATATAATATATTGTATGTCCATGGGCCCTTGAATTCTAATGATGACCAGGGCCTCACAAAACCTGAGAACCGAACTATTGTTAGTATATTAATACATCGCAATTTCCAATACCCTAAAAGCAGCGGTACGTGAGTAGTGAGTAGGCCGCCAACTTTTATGTACAAAATATTGTATTGTTGTTTGGCCCGCACTATAATTAAATGGTACATACATTTAATGGTATTAATGTGCATAGGTACATTAAAAATCTAAAATGTGATAATAAAGTTACAAATGGTTATGTGTGGTCAATTTATAGTCATACAATGTACAAGATCATCTGTAAAAATGTCATATAATAATAGAAAATATAGTTTATAATTTTCAAAATGTATGTAGTCCGCGCATTGTCTTCAAATAGTTTTCAAAATTAATATTTGGCCCTTTACAAAATCGTAGTGAGGACTTTTAGGGAGCTCTAAAACACTAAAATCAAGTTTGCTTAAATCCTAATAAACATCTTTTAGGTTTCACAGTTTCAGTTATAATAATAAATTATAATTATTTAATATTTGAATGAGGTATAAAATATATAATAGCATTTTAAAATATATCTACTTGGACAGTCGGACGTTATACAGACATAGAGTCTTATATATATAGTACTCAATTAAATATTATTTGTATTGCTGCAATTTAAAATCACGTTCATACATCTACTCAAACATTATTTTATATTGGGTAATAACTAATACCAAGGTAACTTCAAATTTGATTAAGTAATTAATTTTTTTTGCAAAATGTGTGCTTATAATATAATATATTAGTTTTATGATTTAATTTTTCATATTAAATTATAATAAACAATATATAGTATACTGGTTGAGGGTTTTATTATACTATGATTACTATTTACTATAATAATATTATGTAGAGCCGGTAGAGGTAAGCACTTTTAAAATTTATCTATGCTACTATAATGTGGATCTTAATTTATCATACTTCAGTTTTTAATGTTCTTACTATATCATTACTTTTATATACCTAATTCGTATTTCGTTTATATTATTGTAAACAGTAAGTAAGCACACATTGACACACAATATTTGTTATTATATTATTATAACTATTATAAGTAGGTAATATGATATGATTGTATCTATATATATATATATATATTTATTTATTTATTGTTATTCAATATAAAATAGTATGATTAATATAATTATTCATTCAGCCGCTATATCATTGAGATATAAAGATTGTGTTGCGACAGAGAGTAATACAAGTTGATAAAATATATCTGACAGAAATATGTGATTAACACAATACAGAAAAATTTAAACATTAAAAATATTAGAAATTTGAGTGGACATTTACAAGTATACAATATTAGATTATAAATTAAATTTTACTTACACTAAAAATAAATGCGTATATAATAATACCGTATCGAAGGCCTTGACTAAGTCCAAGAACACAGCTAATACCTTACTACTGATGCCTAGCTCATTATAAATACATCTAGTCATGCTAAATATAAGGAATATTATGATTAAGATACAAAAAGTATCTATACTACTATTTATTATACTTCTAATATAAGTAGAATGTTATTAAAATGCACTTTAAATATATACTATAGCTGTTAAAGTATAAAAGTCCATAATATAAATATTATAACCATACTGATATCGGTGAATTCAATCAGATGGCATAACGATAAGCATAAAGAATAAAATGCAATTTTTAAGATGACCTTATTATAAACAATTTATTTAAAATATCTGAAACATTTAGTGGTTATAATTTATAACTTATAAGTATAATTATCTAAACAAATTATTTCATATTTGTATATTCTATATGTAGGGCTGAACATTATTGATTCCTAATCATCTGATCAATTAGGACTTCCTCTTTTTTTTTGAGGTTGAAATGATATTCGAGGGAAGCCACTATATTCAGATTCAAATCCAGATGTCCTTTGTCTCCTTAAATAAATTATATGAATTCAATAAATAAAAAAATAAAATTATACACCTTTATATTTCAGTATTTATTTCCCACAAGTCCCGTATCACCCTTAGTATATCCGTGGAAAATCAATATATTTAAATGAAGTTTTTTTTACATTAATAAGTACGAAAGTTCTGTTTGAATGCCATAATATTCGATTTTTTTTTTAAAAAATTTAAAAATTAACAGACACTTTTTTTTAGGAAAATAAGTTTTTTAAATTTCCATGATAGCCATTTTGTTGATCTTATTTTTTAAAACAGTTCAAAAAAAAAAATTTTATTTAATGAAAATCACCCAAATGAGAGCTAATTCTTATTTTGAATTTCTGAGAATAATAGTTTTGTTACTTATATGCATACGGCATTAGCAAAATACAATTTAGATGCTTTAATCAAAAATTTATGTTTTTTATGAAAATCTTATCTAATTATTAATGAAAGCGTTCAGCTATAAGATTAAAATTAAAAATTTTTTATAACTAATATTTTGTATGTCAAAATTCATAATAATTCCAAAAAAAATAATTGTTTTTTCGTTTTAATAATAAAATATCTAAGATAAAATCCATAGACCATACGTAATTTTAGGTTCACTTTATGATAATTAAAATACTTAAAAATAGGTAACCAGTATAACTACTTACTGTTCAGTAATCGATAATACACAGCTACCGTTATTTTTTTATTTCTATTGAAATTAAAACTTTAATTAGGTATGCATTAATTTTGCAGATTTAAATAGGTATTTTATTATTAAAATGAAAAAATAATTATTTTTCATTATAATCAGTTATTACAGAGGTGGGCAATTGGATGGCAAGCTGTACAGTAGGTTACAAGTGGGTCACTGTAATGGATGGTGTTAAATTTGAATTCAATAACAAAATATCATTGTATAAGAAAAACGATTCTGAACGGAGACGGTTAGTCAGCCTATGATATTACGAAGTATATTTGATGTTATTAAGGTGAATAAAGTAATTTATATATAACCTATTTAAGTGGATAATTGCTTTAAATTTTTAATTAGCTATAAAAGTTGAACATTTTATACATTTTTAACTGAAAATAATTATTAAATCTTAAATTTGATATATTTTGTCAAAATTTGAACTTTAAATGCTTATAAAAAAAAAAATTGTACCTATGTATTTTCAATGTTTTTCAACTGCTATTGTAAAAATATATCAGGCGCCTTGCGTTACATTTCCACTCTTTTTTACCCAACAAATACATTTTTATTGATATTTATAGAAAATAAAACTAAAAAAATTGAAAACTGACAATTTAAGTTTTTAATCTTATAACTGAAAACTTTCACTAATAATTAGAGAAGATTGTCTTAAAAAATATTGGCGTTCCAATTGACGATTAAAGCATGGGAATTGTATTTTGTTAATGTATGTTGTATGCAACATGTATGTTTATGTTGTATGCATATAGGTAAAAAAAACTATTATTCTCCGAAATTCAAAATAAGAATTAGCTCTAATTTGGGCGATTTCCATTAAATTTAAAATTTTTTTTTTTGAACTGTTTGAAAATACGATCAACAAAATGGCTATCTTGGAATTTTATAAAATGTATTTGTCTAAAAAAATGTTTTGATAATTTTTTAATTTTTGAAAAAAAGAAATCAAATATTATGCTTTTCAATCAGAAATTCCATACTTATTACTGTAAAAAAAAATGCATTTAAATAAATTTATTTTCCAGAGATATACTAAGGGTGATAGGGACTTCTGCGACAACAATATATATAATATATATAAATTGCAACCTACAATTTATAAAAATAATTTTCTTACCTGGTGCTTGGTCGACGTAATGAACCTCTTCCTACATGAGATTGAAATGATATTCAAGGTAAGTCACCATATTCAAATTCAACACTAGATGTTCTTCGTCTCCTTAAATAAATAATATCAATCCAATTAAAAGGAAAAATAAAATTATACACGTTTATATATACCTATAATTAATAAACAATAATTTTCTTACCTGTCAATTGGTGGATCTGATGAACCTCTTTCTATTTGAGATTGAAATGAAATTCGAGGTAAATCAACATATTCAGATTCAAAACTAGATGTTCTTCGTCTCCTTAAATAAATTATATCAATCAAATTAAACAAAATAATAAAATTATACACCTTTATATACCTACAATTTATAAACAATAATTTTTTTACCTGTCGATTGGTCCATCTAATGAACCTCTTCCTACTTGAGATTGAAATGATATTCCAGGTAAATCACCATATTCAGATTCAAAACTAGATCTGTTACCATTTGGCATTTCACTAATATGTGGACTTGGACTTCTAGGACTACTTGGAATTGTACTTGAAAAACAAACATTGAAATAAAACTATTGTATACTTAAACAATATTATGTAATACCGTGTTTCTTACCATGGTTGTCTGTCTATTATAGGAATGGTGTATGTCTCATAGACGCCCAGATCACCAAATGAATGATAAATATAATTAAACGTTTTCTTACACAATGGACAAGTTGGTTCAGACTAAATAACAAATATATAAAAACATAACCGATTTAATTAAGACCGTTTAATTAACCGTTTTTATATAAATTATATTAGTTTTTTTTGGAATGTACTAAGTAAGATTTCAAACAACAAGTACATTTTTTCTGAAGTTAAACTTAGGTTCAGTAATCTTAGTTTTTAAACTTTTATCGGACCCTATTGTACAAATTTAAATTACCTATGTTTTATTTCAATGTTCATTAAAATAAAATATGGTAGTCATATATAAAGTAAACGTCTAAACAAATAAAATTGACTTAACTTTCATACGTATAATTAGAAAATAACAATATGTTTTCCAACGCAAACCGTATAGTATAAGTTAATTTATATCTATTTATAAGACATATTTTATACAATACGGTTACATAAATTTAACAATTAATAATTATTAAGGTTTAAATAAACTTACATCTGACCATCGTTGTAAACATTTAAAACAGAACAAATGCATACATGCATTTGTATAACATTTATTGGTTAAATCATCCAAACAAATTGAACATCGTGAATCTGGTGTTAAAACGCTTCCTTCAGTGGGTCCGTTGTTAACAATGTCCATTATTAATGAATAGTAATTGATATCCCTTCTTCACCCCATATGACAACTCCACTACAATGTATAGTAAACCAATTAGCTGACAAAAAATAAACATCCTTCTAGTAGTCCAATTTTAACTTTAAAAAAAAATAAAACTATTTTGCCCCTTTTAAATGTTTTGTGGGAAATACAATTTCGTATTTTTGTTTTTTTGGCCCTATAAACTGCGTTTTTACAGTGAGAAATTATGTAAAATAATTTGGAACAGTACTAAATAAACTAGGTTTTACAAATGTCAAAATGTATTTTCAATAACATAGAGAAAAATGTATCACATTGAAATTATGTGTAGAAACCTATCCCGTAACCGTAATAAGCCGTAATTCCTATAATAGCTAATGGCCATTTTCTGCAGGGCTCCAGACCAAAAAAAAAAATAAAAAAAATATTTATTAGGAGTTAAATATCAGATACAAAGTTCTGAAGTATCCAAGTTTAAAAAAAACACAATTTAAAAAATAGTTATCGGTCGTTTGACCTCTAGACAAAATTATTAAGTATACCTACTAATGTATTACAAGAAAATATGTTTAAAGTAATATTATACCTAAATAGTAAATTATAATATTCAGAAACTAACAATACGAACAATTTTAATTATTTTAAATGTATGTACTTACAAAATATAAGAGACGAGAAGTAGGAGATGTGTTGTGCCTAGACGCCAAAAGCAAACTAAACCAAATTGATATTTCTCAACTCATTAGATACATGGTTGGTGGTGGTGACTCATGGATAATATTATCGTATTTACAATATGGCTTAGTGTGAATTCGGAATTTGTATGTAGGTATATGTTATATCTGATTAACTAAACAACAATGGTATGTACAAAGTACAATCAATATTATCTTGTAGTCATTATATTTTAATCATCATCTCATTAAAATGTAATTTCTAAATAATATTACAATATAATATACCACAGACCTTCTATTATAGTGAAGCTAATGACATTTTGAAAAATAATAAAAGTGATTGTTTGATGAATAGCATAATACTAATTATAGTAATTACTAATTAAGACACATTACTGCAATACGAAAAGACCAAAATCGTATCTTATAGTCATATGCCCTAATGTTCCAAGTGAAATAGGCAAAATTGGAGGGTAGGGACTTGGAGGGGCTTAGCCACTCCAATATTAAAATTAACCGCTCCAAAAATATGTATTTTAATTGAAGTATTAAATTCTACATAAATTATCTTATCTAAATAATACAGTAAATGTTGTTTGAAGAAATTTGTTTCCGAAGTTTAAATAACGATTCATTATTCGTGTGTTATCTATCATAGATATCGGATCATCCACAGAACATAATATAAGCTTAATAATAGTACAGTAGAGTCTCGCTAATCCGGACGATCTATATTTCGTACTTTAGAACTCTATAATGTATATATTTGGGAATACCTACCCATGATATAACCGTTTCGATTACATGTTAAGATATTGTTTCGTTTAGTGGTGATTGTGTACTCATGTAGACCGTTACGCTTATTTTGTCCTAGCCTTATTATAAAGACAACTTAAAATAACAACTTCGGTTAAACATGAGAAATACATTTCTGTAGCAATGGAACAAAAACCGCCAAGCTTTATTTTGAATTGATGCTGGTGAATCATTAATAAAAATCGAGCAATAGTTAGGAGTGGGTAAACAAACAGATTCTGATAAAAAAAAAAAATCGAATAGAAATCGAGCATTTTTTTTACGAAAATTATGAGCGTGGACAACTAAGGTAACAGCGCACGTTAAGAAAATCAAACAACGAAGCTTAGACGAGGGTTTTTTTTTTTTAAATTTGTGTTGATATATATACATATGTAATAAATCTATCTGTAGTAGGAGGGAAATACGCGGTAGGGGAAAGTAGTGATTTTAGGTGAAATGAGTGTACTATATTGAATACGGTGTAATAAAATAATACGTGGTGTACAATAAACCCGAGGGGTCGATAACCTGCTTCTACGGGCAAGGAACGCGTCTGGTGAGACCGGTTGCCTGTGTTTTTTGGAGAAATAAGGGTTCAATAACCCCCGCTACGACGACGTTGCTCGACAGTGTGTTGTAGTAGGTTTATTTGTATTAGTAAGTGGGATTTTTGGTATGTACGGGTGTGTGTGTGTGTGTGTGTGTGTGTGTGTTTACGTATTTGGAAATCGTATAGAATAATGGTCATTATATTGCTCGTTTATAAGCGTAAGATTTTTCTACTACTATATTATACTTACCTAATGATTAATAATAAAATCTAATAAAATATCTGGCAATAAATAATATTCGAGCCTAAAATCGTCCTACTTTTAAAAATGTTGAGGGGGGTTCGGAACCCTTTTCTGTTACGGCCTTGCCAATCAACATTATAATTCGATAGGAATTTGACAACTGGTTTGAATTCGTTATTATGTTTATGAGTAAATATTTAAGATCGATAAGTCTACTATTTCCAATTTTGTTCCCAAACTCCTAAACTCCCAACTTCCTTTTCGAATATTTAAAAATTTAAGAAATTTCACGTATTGAATTAAATTATTATTATAACTATTATTATTCGGAATTGAAATCAGTAATCTTAAAATATATGACTGCAGTCTAAAATATCAGATCGAAATCAAGTAGAAATAATAGTGAATTCAGAAGCATTATCGTATTATTTTAGATCGATCGGTGGTGTACTTGAAACACATTTGTATCTTGAAAAGCATCGTGTTAATAGCATTCCAGAAAATTAACGAAAATGCATCCAACCCAAGTGCTACTAATAATTCTTTAATACACACTCGCATTTACTTTAAATATTGCCTGTACTGAACCATACTTGCCCTTCTGATCCTCGAATGGCCTACGTTGAATTTTTTTGTTTTGAAGGTTACCCGAATTTCCTCGAATTACCTCGATTTCAAAAATATTATTCACTCGAATTGTTTTATATTTTAATCATCATTACTTTCTGGCGAAAACCGATTTTAGTTAATCGTAATAATTATTTGTGTTCGTCACTGCGGCGATGAAGAGACAACCGACACGGACGATTACGGTCGACGGACGCACGATAACATTATAATTTAATATTATATTGCCGATATTAGATACTTGTATAGGCACCATTTATATGCTGTTTGTCATTAATTATGTATCTCGGTTGTAATTAAATGTTTTTCTTGTGATGGTGACCGAGGTAACCGATGATATCTTCAGTGATGGTCGACATAACGAGTTTCAATAGAATATATTTATTTATACCATAAAATGATACGCCGTGAAGTTTTTATGTCGTTTCTGTATTCGATTATAATACTTACATAAAATGAGATTATCGAACAGTAGGTATTTTAAACAGAATTAATTATAGGCGTAACTCTTAACGTGAACCTTCGTTCGTGAGATGACGGAAGCGTGTTGTATGAACATTTGTATAGACTTACAGATAAGTCTGTGATGGTAATGTGACATGGTAGTGAGTGGGTTGGTGGTGGGATTTGTGGCCGTCTGTGTGGTGGGAGGGTAGAAGTGGGTCGACAAGGGTCAAATTTAATCCCATTGTGAGCGCCGCACGCGGTGCGATGCATTAATGACTATAATATAAATGTGTTGTTGAGTTTTCAACAGCGGGCTATAATATATTATAGTGCGTTATCCCGTCTACGGTGTACAATAAAATGAATACGGAGAAATAGTATATTTTATTATGTACCCGTACACTGTATAGCTTATACCCGCATAATTTATTATGGAAAATAAAATAAACCGAACGGAGAAAACGAGTTGGACGACCTCGAATCGAACATTAAACTCGCACATTGCCCCTTGTAGGTTAACGTGTTAGGAAATATGTGGAAACTCGACTTGTATGATAATTATTTAGGTACAGTAAAATGAAAATAAAATAAAATACGAAATAATATGTAATATCAAGACAAGCAATGGTTCCCAAACTTTTTTTCTCCATTTTTGTACATCTACCAAATTCGGCCTCGATGCCCGGATGTGAATAAATTAAAAACTTTCTCTAATCCTCATCGATAACCAATTATTTAAAACTCGTTAGTCTTTCAATCTTTGTAAAATTATGAACCAAGTACAAGAGTTGACAAAATTCTTTAATTTAAAAAACCAGAAAAAAAACAATTTTTATAATATATTTAAATCAATAACCCATTTGACCGAATATTTGGGTAGACTCATACTTATACCAGGAAATTAATAAATAATATGTAAATATGAATGAAATACAGGACATGTAAATCAAAACAATTGTATACAAGTATAAAAAAATATTATATTTGAGTAACATTTTTAAATAGATTATTTTTTTTTGAATCCTGTATTGTTTATATTGAAAGGTTGGTCAATTAAACATTTGGTCATAATATACAACATATAAATTATAAATAGCAAAATTATAGAAAAATTAAATAGTATTAAAATATATTTTTAGTTATGTAAATGCAACTTTGGATAAATATAATTTTAATTAGTTATAACTATTATTCATATGAATTTGTAATAAGAACTTATATCCAATAAAATATACAAGTTCGTTTTCATTTTCATGGTTTTTTATGGATAGTTTTTTAGTTTTTAATTGTTTTAAATTGTTTCCCCCCTGCCACTAAAAAACTAACAATTAACAACTAATTGTTATGTGACAAAAAAGATCCATAAGAGTCGTGCACGTTATATAATAATAATTATTATCATCTGCATTTATGCGGCGTGTGCGCATCGGAGACTAGAAATATACCGTGACATTTTGAAACAAAAAGTATTAATAATTGATATTAGTATTAGTATTTTATATTCAGATAGACAAAGATCATCCGTTATAATATTATGAGGTCCGTCAGCCTGGCAATCCAAAGTCAAAAATTCGGAGTCAAACCTAACTAAAAAATTAGTAACCAATTCGTAACAATTTGTAACCACAAAATCAGAATTTGTAACCTAAGTCTTAACCCCAAAATTTGTACTTCCTTTTTCGGGTGCTGGGCTAACGTCAGCTTGGCAATCCGAATTCAAAATTTTGAGGTCAAACCA
>WHPZ01581449.1:0-146079 GCA_016617965.1 Macrosiphum rosae
ACGATTTTATATATTTATACAAGTACCCACCCATCCACCCATTTCAGACATGAAGCAATTGCTTCAAATAATCCTATATCCCGCCTCCACTGATAATATTTAATCTAAATTGTGATGATTGATCTTATTACGCAAATAGAAATAAAGGAAAACTGTTTTTTGTTTCTCCTGAAAAGTAGTTGAAAATGTACATTGGTCCCTTTCAACCAATTGCCATTCAATTATAATCGTTGTTTATGACAATAACTCTGGGGAATTCATTGTGAGTTTGTTTATAAGGTCTGTGAGAAGAGAAAGTATAGGGTTTAAAGGAGCCCAAAATACAAAAGATATATTTTGATCTCAAAAATCGAAACATGCTTTCTATCCGAAATGTTGCTGACAGAAAAAAAAACACATCATTGTAAAACCAATACGCTCCGCTCAGAATCTAAAATAATATACCGTTTACAATGCGCGTGAAAGCACCACTCCGACGAGCCATTTACCGTTTTAACGCGCGTTATAACGCGTTCTGTTTGACAGAGCCTTTGTAATAGTGATGTAAGCTCGGTAAATTTTTACCTTATAAATTTACCAAATATTTTTTTACCAAAAAAAATTAGCATGTTGTACCTCAAATTAAACGTCTTCACGGGGCAAATATTCATCAGTCATAACATATTAATAAAATGGAATAGTTTATATTATAAAGAGTAAAACGTCCACAACTATTGATAGTGTAGTACCTATACTAGCTAAGTACATAAGTACATAACATTAAACATAGGAATACACAATAAGGATATCTAATACGATAAATTTATTATGGCAATTAATATAAATTTGATTTTATCACAGATATAGATAATAAACCACGTTTAAAATATTAGTACTTAATGTTAAACTTTTCAAGGCTTTGAGGCATCGGTTAAACTTCTCTGATTATTTTTAAATGTTCTATACATAATTTTAGTATTTTTTACATATATTAGAACTAGAACCCCAGTCACAAAATTTAAAATTTAAAAATAACGACCACCCTCCTGTTCAATTGAACACCTTAGTATCCAGTAAATAAAATAAATAAATGTTACCATAATTATAAGTTCATGGAAATGCGGCTGAGAGGAGTTTCTGGGGGTGTTCCTATGGAAAATTACCAAAAAAAAAAAAAAATTTACGTAAATTTTACATCTCTACTTTATAATATACAGTTGTATAATTAATAATTATTAATGTTATTATTTATATAAGTTTCGTAATTATTTTACGAATATTATATTCTTATACGAAAATAATACAAGGAACTTAAATCGTAAATATCTTTATCTGCTCGTGTAATTATATCTCACTCACACTAATATCGATTTACATACTTACAAACATGCACGTTCCGCGCGGGGCCGATACCACATGTGAATTGAATTGCCTAAATTTTACTCCTTAATAAATGAAAGGCACCGACAACACTAAGTTAAAAGAAAGTTAATTTAATTTGTTTATACAACGCTAGCGTAATTGTTTTCAAACCCAAAACTAAATTATAGACTATAGTGTTTATACTTTATACAGTATTTACATATAATAAATAAATATTCCATTCAGGGACTTACTCAAAAACACACCAAAAATTTCCAGTAGTTTAGGAGGAGATCAATGACATACAGACAAATATTTATTTTAATTTATATAGAAATATACTCTTTTTCACGAGAGAACGGTACCGTTTCGCGCATGTAAAATGATTCGATTGGTGCGTGGACGACCACGTGATCACACTTACCACTGATAGTTGGTGGGGGATGCGCGGCGGCGGACCCGTTTTGGTCGACCGCCGGTACCTTTCTCTCGTGAAAAAGAGTATGGATTGTTATTATTTTCGGCCACCCAATTAATTTGATCAAAGAAAATTATTATACATTAAAATCATCCCCGTGACGACCGATTTATTAGTGAAAACTGTATAAAAATAAGTAGCCGCCCCAAAAACCGGCGGGCCTTGTGAATTGCCTACCCAACACTCCCGATAATTGTGCCACTGCAAGTTACCCTATAGTAGCCAATTAAAGAGGTCAAATATAGGGTTAACACTTTTTTTATATGTCAACGTAATGATCTCCATTTATATAGATAGTACAACGCAGTTTGAGGCGTCAAAATAAGTTCCTTTCTTTTCAAAATCTAAGAAACATAAAAGTCGTTTAAAAAACTGTTTTCAATCCTTTTCCTAATTAGAACAAACATTTTTGAATTTTTTATTTTGCAAAATTGTTACTCGACGGTGCCGTAGACTATCTAGCTTAGTTTCTAAAGAAATTAATGCATCATAATAATATGTAGGTTAGTAGATAATAAATAATATCACTTTTTAGTCATGGTATTTGGTCAAGCTATCATCTAGCTAAAATAGTACATTGTACATTTGAGTATTTGACAATTCGACCATGATATGCATTAATTTGACATTACGTTCACACTATTTTACTAATTATTACAGCCGATTGCCAAAATAGGACAGAGATGTTGACAACAAGCAAATTAGTTTTAATAAAGTATCTGTAAGTTTGGGGTATATAAAGATCGTATAGTCACGTGTTATAAAATCAATTAAATAAAAAATCATCACCTTTTAGCCCAAAGGGTTTTTTGAACCAAGCACTCGAAAATTCTGATCGACGTCAAAGAATACAGACGCCTACTAAAAATAGAACAAATATTCAAAGCGAAAAAACAAGTTAGTGGATGTCGCTCTGCTGTATCTATGTATATAAAATCATTAAATATACCAAAATTGATTCTGAGCGAAGACGGTTTGTCCGCCTATAATATTACTATATATTATATATTATGTTCCGTAGTGGTGACGACGGCTGACCGTCGCGAAATGAAAACTGGTCGCCGCCGAAGCCTGATCTTATTTGGAATAGAGTATAAGTCAGTATATTTTATGATACTGATGTATTATTGTGATTAAAGTAATTAATTTTAGTATTAGTATTTTAGTATTTAGACCCTTAGAATATTACAGTAGGTTAAATTAATTTTTGCCAAAAAAATTACATTCGAAAATATCATTGTGTGTAACACAATACCTATAATATATTGAGACGACACGGTCGCAACGGACCGGCGTCCATTGAATAATAACACCTAGAGTTTCTGGTGTTAAGACTTGTTCTATATTTTACAAAAGTTGGTTATTTTACAATGTCGGGTCAGCGAGGATCACGGATGCGACGGTCGTGCCTGCAGAGACAGACCGTCGCCGTGAGACTGATCGTAGCGACTATTGTGTGAGCAGTTCTAATTACAATATCGGGAATAGGTGTATGGATAAGACTGTATAAAATAGTCTTAGGGATTATCAGTAGCGCGTGACTCGACAAAGCGGCTACTGTGATAGATGACAACTCAAGTAAGTGGCGGGGGGGAGGGTGTTGTTAGCCTCGTGGTGGTTTCCCTTATGTATATAGCCCTAGTTGTTATTGGTGTAGGACAACTTGGAGCTTTGTAATACGAGCATAAAGTTGTACTGGTGGTTCGTTCTGTTATAATACTGTGATTTGATTTGTGGTCCTGAAAATTACCGTTTAGCGAGTTACGACGAACGTACTGTTACAATATTATAACACACATAATAATATGCTCTAAAAGTTTCATATATCCACAAATAATATTTTTAAATTAAAATAAAATAGCTAACATCGTTATTCTAGGTTTTAAATTTTTAATATACCTTTTGTAATTTCGTCCAAATTTCAATTTAAAATTTCAGCAAAAATTAACAGTTTGTGTACTTTTAAGATTTTTTGGTTACAGTAAGAGCTATTTATGATAACCTTGGTTTCTTTAATTGAAAAAAACTGAAGGTTTTATAACTTTTTAATTAAAATAATTGATAATTATCGAGATTTTGATAAATGTTGTCAAAATTCGAACTTTAAATGCTTATAAAAAAAAATTGTGCCTATGTATTTTTAATATTTTTTAACTGCTATTCTAATTGCATAATATAAGGACCCTTGCAGTAATTAAATTGACCCAACAAATAGAATTTTACTGTCATTTATAAAATAAAACTAAAAAAATTGAAAATTGAAAATGTCCTTAACGGCCCAAAACGAGTCAAAATATTTTAAAATTTTGTCAAGTATAGAATTGATAAAATATAAACATATTATGGTGTAAATTTAATTTATCTACAGTTATTGGTTTTTGAATTACAACAAAATAAGAAATTTTTTACATGACAAATCAAGTGAACATCCAATGTTGTAAAAATTCGAAATTCAAACGCTCATAAAAATTGAATTTGACTTTCCGGTTGACATTTTTTGTTTATTGATAAATGTAGACTAGCTTATGAGAAAATTTTTATTACATTTTCAAATCTTAGATTTAAAAAGAAAATTTCTTATGAATTTCTATCACAAAATAATTTGCATATTTTCCTTATTTTTACGTATTTTGTCAAGATTTGAATTTTAAATCCTTGTAAAAAAAAATTGTGACTGAATTTTTAATATTTTTCAAATATCAATGTAACAATATAGTAGGAGCCTTGTATTAAATTTTCAAACTTTTTTACCCAACAAATAAAATTTTATTGACATTCATAGCAGTGGCGTAAGTATAAAAATTCGGCCCCAACGTGAAAAACTTAAGGATCCTTCTCCTTTTCGGAATACATGTAAAAGAAAAATGTAAGTTTATATGTCTTTAATGGTGTATTTTATAAGTCAGTTATAACTCATGACAGTTAAAATTTGACTTTACGAATTTACAATATTTTAAATTAGCAAAGTCGTCCATAATTTGCGTAACATAGAATTCGTTGAAACCGCTTCTCTATACAGCTGCTATATAATAACGCGGCATCCGATAGTCGTTCTTTCCCCATTGAATTTCTTCGACAGTTCTTTATAATTCTTAATTTAGAAAATGACCATATTAGGCTGTAGCTACCGTTAAAGGTATTGTTAAAAAAATAATTAATAATGAACACATTTATCATTATTAATAGGTATCATATATTAGGTATCATTATAAAAAATCAATACTATTCTAAAATATATTACTCAAGTTCCATACTATATTTTCAAAATCAACTAACAACAAATGTTTTTCAGTATATTCAACCATATTCAATTAATGGCCAAATTAAACCTTACTAACCAGAAGTGCAATCCAATGCAAATGTCTGAATCTCAAATGTTGATCAAGTGACCCAATGAAACGATGAAATTCAATTCGCAAGTCACAATTTAATTCGTCTGTCGATGAATATGAGTCAAGTGACTAAGTGAGTTATAAAAAGTGCACAATGTTAACGATCCTATACACATCGTCAATGATTATGATTTATACCATTTAAAAATAAAAGTAATTTTTTGGTTATTGTAATATTTATATAAAATTAAAATGAACTCTAAATTATATATAAATTTAGGTTTTAGAGATACCTCAACATTGGCTTCTACAGTGGGTATGCGGACAGACATAATAAGTACCTATAGTTGAGAAGTATACAGTAGTGCAACAGTCCTTGAAATTAGTTTGGATCAGGGACCTTCACCTCCGCCCCGATCTTATAGCCAACCGCTAGAAACCTCAATGTGATGTATTACAATCGTAAGTACCTAATTTTAGTTATAATATTTATTTATATTGCTTAATTGATATCTTAGTCCAGAGACCACTCACACAATAGCATATTATGTATAATATGTTTATGAAGTATTAATAACGATTAATTTATTTGTATTATAATGAATTATCTTCTGCTGTGATGATAATATATTGGAACATATCCTTACATAAATTCTATTAATGTCACAAATGCAGCATTTCATGCCATTACATTTAAACACCAAAACATTCATATTTTTTCTAATTGGTTATTCGTAATATTATAAGGAACCTTGCATTACATTTTCAAGCTTTTTTATTCAGTGAAAAAGTTTTTATCGAGAATAATTTTTAAAAAATTAAAAAATTTCTCAAGCTCAAACGTGAAAAAAAATGTTAAAGCTTTATAAATTATTTACCAATAGCCAATAACATTAGACATTTTTAAAAATATTAAACATGAAAAAAATTTAAATCCGTCTATCATCCATACCTATTACAGGTAGGTATACAATATGGTTATTGATTTTCGGTTCAGTACGGAAAAATGAATGTACCTATTGGTTTTAAAATAATGTGGGGAGACAAAGGGTTGTCTTCCCAGGTTATTATACAATAAATTATCCTTTACTTGTTTATAATATATAGGTAGGTACCTGTCTAATATTTGGCATATTGTAGAAATATTAGTGTTGAGTGTTGACATTAAAAATGCGAGTGTCAAACTATAAGACATTTTTCCGCCTACGTATAAATTGTTATTTTTACACTCATTTTATTTTTATCGTTATTTATGTACCTGTATAACATGTTTTAATGTTTAGGTATGCAATGTGAATTTGACATGTAAATTCTATTGTGGCCTGCAATTAGAAAACTGTTTCCATATCATTGACATTAAAATTTGATTAATTTAATTATTATAAATATAAAATCGAAAAATATAGTACAACTTCAAAATGTATAGCGAACCTTTAGAAATTCGTGAGACGGCCGAGGTAGAACATCGAATTTTAAAAATAGACATTTGTTCTTAGCCAAAAAATTATTGACCGTAAGATCACGTTAAACACAAGGTGACTAAAAATACTGCGTCAAAATCGTTTCCACCCTACTCACAAGTATTAAGTAGGCGCCATTTGTTATTTTGTACTTAGGTATTGATAATTTCGCAAACTAGACTAATACATAATATTTGTTTCTTGAAAGCAACGATTGTGTGTGTATCTTATTTATAGGTATATTCAACATTGTAAACAAAAATAATGTTTTGGCGAATAGACGAACAATGCAAATGTAATAAAATAATATAGGTATATATAATTAATAAATATATTATAATATTCACTCGATAATAGATTTTTCTCTGTGCACATAATTAGTATTGTTTTTTTTAATTTACGTACTTTTTAACTACGTACTAGAGATTTTTCAATATATGTCATCCTTCCAGACTTATCGTGTTCGAATTCATTGACAATTTGGTGTTAACCATCATAATGACATATGAGGTAATCATCGCAAACTAATAATGTGGGGTTTCTGTTGTCAATTACAATTTTCAGGCCGACGCACGACGCATACAGGGCATTTAAATTGACAACAGTGCGGTGACCGTGCAACAAAAACATTATCAAAACAATGAGATTAAATAATATTTTACGAAATGAGGACAATCCGTTAAAAGTATGAAATATGTCTATTTGTTTGGCTTATAAAGGCGAATAATTGGCGACTTTTGAGTGATTTCGAACGTGTTGAGTTTTTATACAGCCCTGTATAATGCAATTTATGGCTTCAAGAGGTTGTCCAAACATATTTTCCTACTCTAATTTTGTCCCTCAGTGACCGCCATGTGGTCCCTTCTGGTCCATTGCCAGTTCTAGATGAGAATCCGTGGACCGATTTTCTTATTCATTCTCTAGTGACAAAATCGTTTTCATTTTATAAGTTATTGCAAACTGCGTTAGTTTTTTGTTTGGGGGAAGCGATTACCTAGCGCGACCATTTTATATCGGTTTTTTTGTTTATTATTTGTAATTTTATTCGACTGTTTTATATCGCGTAATAAACTGTTTTATGAATATGTTTTCTAGTGATTAGTGATGTGAAGTTTTTGGATTGATCTATAACAATATTTTGAAGGTCGAGGATAATAATTCTGTAAGTGCACAATTTTATATTACACTTCGGGTTAGGTACCTTGTAACTATATTGAATCCAACACAATACACTTTTTATCATCTAATTGCGTCTTTATTGTATTATTATACTGTAAATACATACCGAATAGTTATTCTTATATTTGTATTTCATGTTAACACACTTAAAAATTAGGCCGGATATTCAATGTATCAACTACCATATTATTATCTTGGCATAATGATGTTCCTGTTTATAATAATTATGTGACTGATATAATAATCAATAATAACCTATGGTACCTACCTACCCTACATCATAATATAAAACTAGTTATATATATTTTTTGAATAATTAGGAATATAAAAAAAAAACTTACACAAATTTTATTTATTACAATTTATTTAGAAATCTAATGTATAATCGATAATAATATTAAAATTAAATTAAGGTGCACATCATAATATAGGCACCTCCTTGAAAAATATTTTTAAACATAGATTAAAGATTTCTAACATCCAATGGGGTCATATACAAGATTACTGATATCTTTAGGTTGTACGATTTTTGTAATTGATAAGATAAAACTAAAAAAACTACACGGTCTAAAAATGAAAATAATTATCAATTACATGTAATAGATTTACATGGTTATAAATAAATAATCATAATGATTACTATTTAGCAATTAAATTGATAATAAGTAATCTTAAATCATATTCGTAGTTCTTGTAATACCAGTATGACGTGTAATGTAAAACCTGATATATTTTGTTATAGGGTCAATACTTATAATAACTACCTATAAATTGTCTTAGATTTTCAGCGAAGACTTGAAATAACTATATTGTAAACTAAAATCGAGTTCCGAACGAGTAGATAAATAGTTATAAGTAGGCCTAACATTTTGGATGAGTGGAGTAGCCGTGGATCAATATTTTGCTGGGTACCACTTGCCACTTAACTCAGATTATAAAAACTTTAAAATACCCTCTACTTATAGTTATAAGTCATAAGTTATAACTAATTAGCCACTCATTTGATGCTTAATTTCTTTTAAATTCTTAGAAAAATAAACTGCCTTGGAATACGAGACATGATAAAAATATATGATATCATTCAAAAATGAAGAAACTTAAAAAAACACTATAACAATAAAAAATGGAAATATGTAAAATGTAATATTGTCGTGACTTCAAATTATGTCAACAAATATTTCTAAAAATGTTAATAGTTAACGAGTTTATTTTTAAGAAAATGTCCCTGTATGTTATATTAGACATATAATATTTTTTTTTTAATTTCAAGATGTATTGGATATTGGAAATGATAAAAATTTCCTTACAGTTCAGTTGTTTTAAATATAAATAAAATAAATGATATACGCTTGATATCAATATGAAATTTATATATAATATAAATAATAATACATGAATATAATATAACGTATTAGAATTAAATAAAAATATATTTTTGTTTTATTAAAAATCCTAATTTTAAGCAACGTTTTAGGTATTTAATGCAGTTATTTATATAAATTAGGAAATATTTTATCAAGTAATTTTTTTCCACTAAAAAGGTATTAAATCAGTTATTTGATATGCCTATTACTTATAATATGGCTATATGATATTTTCATGTGAAAATATTTTAACACAACGATATGATATCCGGACTTATTTTATTTCACCATATCATTATGTTTAATGTCATTATAATGTTATTGATATGCAATAATACGTTAAAACCCAAAATTTATATTGCCTGTCTAGACAAAAAACATGTGATAATTGAATTAAATTAAATTTATCTTAGATTTATTATTCGAAATGATTTGATAAATAATAAAATTATCTAGACGCAACAACAATTTTTTAATAGTCTTTCCCAATGTCCCCTTGTAATTTATTATATTGCATTAATTTACATTTTTTTCATTATAAAGCAACAATAATATATGTTTAATAAATTATAGCTGGTAAGTGATTATAGAGTCTAGTCTATTAAATTAAAATTAATCATTTTATTAGTTTTCTGCGCCTTTCACTCCCATTTTTGTTGACTTATTGGCGATTTTACATTTTACACCGAATCATTTTTTTATGCTTTTGAGTAATCTTAGAGTAAAATCACCCATTACAAAAATGATAGAGTATAATATTCTTGAAGGTATGACATATCGATTTGTGTGAATATTGTCTGTAAACAATTTAAACATTTTTTAAAAGTTGAATATTAAGGCAAATAACTGAAATAACAATTAAGTATGAAACTGATATGTAAAATCCTCAAAAATATTATTCTTTATAATTTTTGTAATTGGTGATTTTACTCTAAGATTACTCTAAAAACATAAAAACAATTTTAGATTAATTTTTTTAGCGTTTTATCTATGTTGCATGAGAGAGAAAACAATATTGCGCTGACATCCACTTAAAAATATATTTTAATATCTATCTAAAAATGTACTTATAATCAATGTGAAAATATCTCCTACATATTGCTCCACTCAGAACCCAAGATATCGAAATAAAAATATATTATGTAAAATCATATCTTCTTGGTTGTTGAATGGAAATATAAACAGTCATGAGTATAATAGGTTAGGTTAGTGTAGGCAGAAGATCATTAGGAAATATGATTAGACATTGTACATTATATTATTATGTATACACTATACAGTATACCTTGGTATAGGTAAGGACCGAGGGCTGTTACTTGAGAGTAATCTGTTCCATTATAAATGTTATATTATTTTTCTCCTATTCTAACCAGGTTATAAATATTGTTGATTGCACATAATATTATATATTATTTATATAGAGTTTTTTCAACAAGTTTTAAAATTATATTTCCCATTAAACCGTAATTAAATACACGATACCTTCATATTATTATTATAACCAAGTCTAGGATTTTGATGCATTAAATTAAAAAATGTTTTTTATCAGATTATCGTTATACCTTCATATTATTTATAATTATATATTTATAATTTAGCATTTTTGACTTTTTTTTAATGACGTGTGACTTATGATGCTGTTACTTACTCTAATATATAGTAATGTATACACTACTGAACACCAAAACATAACATTTCTAATAATTATGAATAGATACCTACGTTTAATTTAAAAAACACCTTGCAAGAGCATTGAAATCTCTGTCCTAATATTAATCGTTCTGACGACCATCGTGGTTGGTTTTGTATGTACTAGGATGCCGCGGCCTGCAATGTTGTATTACGACGATGAAGACGGAGATGGATCTCCCGACAGCGTGGGTTTCATTGAGGAGGATCATCCTCTGCAATTACACGGCAACAGGGAATTAGCGGCGCAGGCCGTTAAGCTGCTCCAAGTTCCAAGTCGGCCGGGCGATGCGTCATTTGCATCGTCCACCACTGATATGGACGTGCCCATTTATGTGAGGGGTCCTTCGTCCAGGAGCACAGGAAACCGGGTAAGTGTTTATTTTTAATTTCGTTCATATTAGTTTGACGCGGAAATGACCATTTGTTTTTACGGGATACGCTGAAATGTATTTCCGACCGTCTCCCCGATTTAGCAGTTAGCACTGATATCGCCTATAATATCTAATAATAGGGACGTAATATGTGTATCGTAAATTGTTTGTTCTAATTTTTAACCATTATGTGGTTACTGTACACGCGTGTTGGTGTTATATCGTTTTGCTATTATTTAAAAAAAAAATATGTGTATCTATTAATTTATATCACTTTCAAATCTCTAAGTTATAAGAAATGTCATCGAACTGAATGCTAACAAAATGTTTAGCTTGAATCACGCGAAAATATACATAATACATGGATAATGTAAATAATATAATATTTTATATCTTATACTTGCCTATTATATTCCAATGTCCAGGTAACATGACCTAACCTACCTACTGATTTATTAAGTCAATTGAGTCCAACAAGTTATAAATATGGATGACTTAATGTACATATTATGATATAATCATAACTTATATTATTATTAGTACTCAAAGGTATCAAAGGTATCACCATACAAAATAAAATTTAAATTTCTTCTGAAAGCATAAATATTGAAGCTACATTACCTATTACTATACATATATATATGTGAAATGGTTGTTAGGTTATAGGTTAGTGACAATGATGTATATTTTTATGTTCGGTCTTATTAGAATTTTGTTTTTATGTACATGCTAATTGGCAATCAAAACAGTTTATACGTTTTAATAAATGTTTACATAACCATAAATAATTCGCTTAGGTACTGAGTGACCATATAACTATTTGGCAGATGCAATCAATCAGTAATCGTACAATAAATTAATGTTCGTTGTGCATATTTTTTTTAAATTCAACTAGCAGAATTCCTAAGACTAACTAAATACAATATATATATGGTTATTTAATAATTTATCATTAATTGTTTTATTATTCTATGAGAAGATAATGAAAGCATACACTGAGTTCACAAATTATTTGTAATAAAATGTTTGTTAACCATATATTAAGTATGATTTATATAAAAAGTTATTTAAAGTGCAATTGTGACCTAATATAATTAATTATAACTTATATTAATCCATGATACACTATATTCTAATTTCCTTTTAAGTTTTAAATTTCTAAGATATCAGTTAGATTTTTTTTAAATGATGAGTTTTATATGGCCAATAATGGTAATTCCATAAGATTATGGCACGTTTCTATAGGTACCTACCTAAATATTTACAGGTTTTAATTAATTTTATAAATGTTTGGCATAATATATATTTTGATTTAAACGTACATTATATAATGTGTGATACACAATAAAATAATATGTGACTGATAACCAAGTCCACATTAACAATACTATATAATTCATATTTTGCTTATCAAATAAACTACAAGGAAATTTAAAAAATTTAAAAATGTACCGTATCATTGGTATTAATATTGATTTTTGTGTCAATGCTGATGTTATGATAGTTATTATACATATAGGGACAGTTTTACACTTTACACTGTCAAATGTAATTTTAAAATATTAAATGTGTATTGTGTGTAAACACTGTTAGATTTCTAAAGAATGTGCTGCGCAACAAAATAAAGTGTTTTTATTTTTTATAAATGTTAAATTTTTACTCGATCTATCCAAAATATAAACATGGTTAATGACTTGGCAGCGATATAATATAACAGGATTAATATTTATGATTGTATTTTATACTCAAAAATAGTTTTAGAATGAATATTATCTTTGATGTAATATTATTTAACAACAATAACAAAAACAAAAACAAAACTATTGTACTTAAAAAATAGATAGAGCCCCAATTGTTATAATAATTATAATTTTGTACTTGGTGCTAAGCTTCGAGAACAGTTATTATTCATTGTTATTAGTTTTGAATTTATTATTTTTTTTTTCACAATATTAGCTGAATTAATTGTTATGGTTCTGCTTGTTATAGAAAATATACCATTTTGTTTGTTTATTAAATTTGAGAAGTGTTTCGGCAATTTGTATAGTTGGTCGGGTATTAGTATATATTATAGAGAAAGGTATAAATAAATATTCGCCAACAAAATATGGATATGTAATTGTTTTGTATATTATTGTGCTTTTATAGAAGATATTAGATAATACGCATTTTAAGACATTTAATTAAATAAACAAGAAACAGTTATAGTAGTAAGTTAATGTAAACAATAAACATGTTATTATTTATTAGTTGTATCCATTTTACCTTCATTATAACCTAGTAGGACTTCTATAACGTAGGTACTGTGACTTCACCATATCATAAATAAATATAATTTATATATTATTTAATATTTTATAAAGTTGATTTTCTTATAAAAATAAAATATGTAAAATAAAGAAAACATTGTGTTTTTGTACTTTGAATTGTTTATGTTTTAATTTATTGATTCATTATAACTCAAAAACTTTAATTTCATATATTATAGACTTAAAACAGAATATATTTTTGTATTTTTTACAAAGATTAAAATTTTTACCTACTTTATTGCCTACTCTGACTAAAATATTGTTAAAATACATTAAATTTAAAAATAATACAGTCATCATTTTAATTTAAAAAATCTTAACCTCAGGACAATTATTTAATTTTCGTTAATCATTATAATTTATAATTATTGTATAGTAAATCAGTTTAATAATGATAAATTAATACAATTTAACTGATATTGCCTATCCTAAACGCCTTAATTTTTGTCTGAGTTTTAAAATCATAGCAATATTTTTACAAACTTATGTAACTTGCGACCTCTATTCCAACATCATATTACTAGGAATCAGAAGATACTTCGTAAAAGCAATATTACCGGCACTTTCATAATCCTATCAATATGATAGGTATAAATCTGACAAAATATATAATACAATATTAGTTTCCTAAAGCAAATTAATTAATTGAAAAGTTTACCACTTCTAACGAATAATTGAATATGTATTAAAAATGTAAGTTCAAAAATAAAGTATATCTTATTTAAATACTTAATTGGTTTTGATATATCGTTATAAAATATTAAACATACTTAAGGATAATAATTTTACTCATATTATTTCATATTATTAGAACTTACAAATTATTATGTAATTTTTTTATTTTTCTCTAACACAGCAAAGGATCATACAAATGAATCATAATTTGTTCTTAGACTTGACATTCAACTTTTTTTTAATGTTGGTTTGAATAATCTGTATTCGTACATCAATTAATTCTACTTCAATAAATTAGTTTATTTTTGTAATAGTTAATGTTCAAGTAAAATATGATAAAAAATTGTACACGGTTTAATATATTTAAATGAAATAATAAGTTTTGACTTTGAACTGATTTAGTTTAAGACTATTTATAAATAGATGTATAATAATTTATAGCGTCTGGTATGTAAATAGCCAATAGGTATTACTTATTGTTTTCTAATCACAATAATGTACAAAATATTATTATTATTATTATTGTTAACAATAAATTACAGCATTGAAAGTCGTAACAATTGAAGTCCTAACATTTTTGTTTTAAATCTGAATTTTTTATCGTAATATCTTCGTGTGTTTGTAATCTTTTATTTTTTCAAAGAAACCGAGCTTTCATTTTCAAAAAATATCTACTAAATCAGTGACTACAATTAATAGTACCTAGAATATATTCTATGCTCATTCTATCAAGTGTAAAATATATTGTAATTTAATTTTTCATTTGATATGATGTTGATTTGAATGTGCTTTAATTGTATATAGGTATTTAATTTTTATAGTTTTAACAGCAACAAATCAGAACTTTATCGGAAAGAAATGTTTACGGGTAATAAGTTATGACCCTACAATATATTATTAAGACATAAAAGTAATAACAAAGTTAAAATAAAAACACCTTAACCTTTCTCTTATCTAAAACAACACTGCTATAAAAAGTAGTGTAAAAATGTAGTTGTACTGTAGTATCATTATCTATGAATTATCGAACCAATAAAGTAAATGTTCATATCTTCAAGTGGATAAATAAAATAAAAATTATTCTTTAATACGTCATACATAAACTGCAGTTGATATTTTTTGCCTCCAAGAAGTATTATATTTTTAAAATAGTGGTTTGTGAGCATTTTGTTGTATTATATTAATTGTTTATTATATTCATTAACATCCAGTTTACTAGCGTCTAGCATTATCAACGAGATACTGGACTTGCATGTTGCTAGAAGTTCACTTTCGGATATGAGGAATATAGAGCTCGTTTAGTGATCTCTGATTGTTCGAGTCTTGTAGCATTCTACTAAGAAAGTGATAAACTCAAACGAGAATGGCTTGTGCGTTAAGATAGTTTTGCGATTTAGGATTGTGTTATTGTCGTATTTGTTTTATGTGTTTTATTTTAACTATTATTGTTAGAAAAAACTTTTTGGAATTTCTCACTTCTAAGAATTGTAATAACAATAACTTGACGATTTTTAATGATTTAAATGTAAAAATATGTTGATGCTTCACCTAAAACATTTTTATGGTTAACTCCTATGTAACTTTTTTTATTTGAAATAATGACTAAAAATTCAAAATTGTATAAACTTAAAAACACCAATAAAAATGTAATCAATTCTATTTAATTTGTTACTTTCTTGATTTTTAATCAAGTAAGTATAGTAATTTAAATGAAAAAAGTCTGAATTTTGAAAACTTCAAGTATTTGTGTTAATTTGGAAAATAATAAAAATGTAATTTATTAATAATGAGTAGGGCTAATGGAAATTAAAAACAGTCATACCTTATTATAACTCTAAAAAATATTGCTTTCTCACATGCACAAGTTAATAATTATTAGTTATTTATACCTAATTTTCACATAGGTACTCGTAATTCGAATTCTCTAAACTCAAAAAAATAAAGACATTATATTATATTTTATTGAGATAAATTTAAAAAACGCAAATAGCCGACATCTATTATGGCTGTTGCCTGTTAGTTGTAATTAAGGAATGTATAGTAGATAATTTCGAAATTTTCAATTTGATAAATTTCGTCGACATTTGAACATTTATAAATACTTATACAAAATTATGCTTACGTATTTTTCATATTTTTCAACTACTATTGTAACAATAATTAATATATCAGGGTCCTTGTATAAAATGTTTACGCTTTTTGACCCAACATATAAAATTGTATGTACATTTATAGAAAACTAAAAAAATGTTATATTACATAAAATTAAAAAAGATATAGAAAGAAAAACAGTCACCCATTCAGTTTAGCAAAAAAACCTCTGGCTGAGCCGAAAGAAACTTGATAGAATCCCACGACCGCCAGAGGTTGTCCTTATGGTGTAGTATATGAAAAAAATATGTTATTTAACTTACAATATTTTATCATTATTATAGTTGTAATATAAATATATAATTTAATTCTTTCTTTTTTTTTTCATACGATAGGTATTAGGTATACGTCCATTTTATGCTTATATTGGTAATTTTTACCAAATTTAGAATACCGTTTTATGAGAAATAGTTTTTTACGCTTAAATATTCAATCTTTTATAAGCATAACAATTTTTATGAACAATTATTATAAAAAAAAAAACAAATATATTAAAAAATATAATTGTTATACGTAGCTTAAATTTTTAAGATGAAAATTATTTGATTCAATTCTATAAATTTAAATTTCAAATTTCATTGATCACTATGTTACTCATATTTTTTTTAAAATGTAAATTTGAAAATAACGGAAATATTTTGAATATTTATAAATTTATATACAAAAATAATTATAATCATTTTGGGTAATATTATTAAATATAAATTTATTTTACTCGCCCAAACATTATTTTATTAAATATCATTATTTTTCAAACAAAGTTCGACATGTAAATGCACGTGTTATTTCTTTTAAAATATGTCTACGGATTTGTATTATAAAACCAAAATACAATTTCCAATCACAATTATTTTTGTATCATATTTAAAATGGCCATTCCTAAAATTAGGAAAATATTTATCATATAGTATAATACTAGCACAATTAATGTTTATTTATTATCGAATTTTTAAAGAATTAATAATATATAATGTCACTATATATAGGTTTTCGTGGGTCATTGGCACTATATACCTAATATTTTCACATGATTATACGAGTTCGTCTCCCATTTTTCTTTGTCGTTAAAACTATTTTTATAATAATACTTATACTTTCTAAGTATTTTGTTTTTAAGAACTTCTCATGTACATTAGAGTTTTTCATAAAACAATACCTACTTCATAGTTTAAAACAAACAGAGATCGTCTTTGAAAAGATAAAACATTAATATTATTTAACACTGTATCTAGAGCAGGTGTGGAACATAACAATACCGGGGCTGGCTAATTTGATTCCCGTTACACTTGAAGTGGCTCGACTATTTAATTCGTACAAAACAAAACATAAATAAACTGACGCGCCTTGTATAATAATATAAATTGTAATTGTGTAGTTTTTCATATTTTCTTTATTCACAGATATTGCTTGTCTACTAAACTAATGTGCACTAGTAGTTGCGTCAAGAAATTGCTTGGGAGACTTGCACGTGTTTGGTTTTTCACCTTGGGTTTTATATTCACCGCACTTCACACCATTGTTGTATTATATTTTTGTCAATTCGTCAATGAAAATGTATTATATTTTCGAAAAAAATCATATTGTTCCGTGTGCGTGTTAGTATAATATTATATAGAACATATTATTACGTCTTATTTGCGATACAATAATAGTTATATGATATAATATTGTATTTGACGAGGCGCCCGACTACGTCAATACTTAGGTGGCGTTGAATCGGCGAAATGGCGGTTGTATCGAAATAAATTCGCGTATATATAATTACAAATGTACAATATTGTATTAAGGACGTGTTATCATATTGCGTGTATAGGTAGGTAGGTATATAATATTATAATGTTGTACATCGAAAGTCCTCATGTCATAGACATAATGATCGTTATAACTCTGCAGCACACATAAAATATATATTATAATACCTACACGAGTACATATTATTATTATTGTTCAATATACCTATAGGTATATCTGCATATTATGTACATATTGTAGTTTCACTGACCGCATTGTGGCCGTATATTCGTCACGTAAACGTGTAATCACCTGCTCACGATATATATTTGGAGCTGTTTCGGATAATATAATATATACTCGTGTGTATATAAGTGCAACTCTATAAATCTTTTAGTGGTTTGTGATTGACGTGAACTATTACGATATCACAATAATACATTGCAATGGCGTGCATAATACAGTAGGTTCACTCGTATAATATAATAATATTATATAGGTAAGTACGTATTTTAAAAAATATATCACGCGTTGTGTTTGGTTAGGTTAAGTGTAAAAGATGTTCAACGGGAAAATTGAAATCCATCGGAATTCTGCAAAAACGCACCATACGTTTTTCGATTCTGAGCGGATCTAGTGGTTTTACAATGGTGTTTATTGTTTTAATTTTTTTTTTTATCCTGTATACAACATTTCTACCATAAGGAGTGCTTCGATATCAACATATCGTATCCTATCTTTTAGCAAATTTGATCAATATGGTACTTTAGAGAGGTAACTTTTTGATTTTCTCATTACACAAAACCGCTAAAAATGGGATTTCAATTTCTAAAAATAGAAACGAATAAAAATAACGATTTTAGTTATTTTGTTGTAATTTATAATATTAATTCAACTTGCAGACTATAATAAAATATAATAACAATATAAAATATCAGGACTGACAAACCATCTCCGCTCAGAAACGTTTTTCTTATACAATGATATATGATTTCAAATTTAATACAATCCATTATACATAGACCCACTAATAACCTACTGTACTTCAGAGCGAAATCCACTTGCTTTTTCTCTTTTAAGTTTTTATAATATACAACATAATATAGGTACGTGTACTCCGTCATAATGACCGACACTCGATTGAAGTGTACAAATAATGTTTTATAATTATACTGTTGGGAGTTGGGACCCACTGCAGGTGTTAGGAAGATTTTGTTTTTTAGAATGATTCGATTCGTACTAACTATTTTAACTATGTACCTAATCTAATTTATATTCACTCTCGTACATTTCTTATGTTATAAATATCTTGCATTGCCCATGTCAGAGTTTTTTTGGAGGTGTTATTACGAATATTAATTAAATGTAAATGTTATACAAATATCATAGATTGTCTTTATCACGCCGGTTATTTATAACTGCCAATAATGACGTATTTTAGTGTGAGTTATCTATACATTAAAATGTAATTTATTTTTCATAGCACACCGCAATGTCCACTCTAAATAGGAAAGGCACACAACTTAACTTTATTAGAACCTAAGTCTACATGTAATATATTATACTATACATCACGGTAAATAAATATAGGTATATAATATTTTGTTTCCAATATAGATTTTAATTGAATAGTTTTCATACAATCACTTTCACCGAACAATTTAGTCAATTTTTCGGCTCGTGATATTTGGATAACGATTAAAAAATTTAAGTGATATATTAAAGATTACCATGACCTACTATTTTGATCTATACGGCTATTGGATATTGAATTAATGCGATAAATATTTGAATGTACAATTTTTATTGATACTGTCAATATGCCGCTTTATTTATAATCCTATATTATGCAGGTAGGTAATTGTTAAAAAGTTCTATTTGGGTAATTTATATGTATTATAACTACCAATTACTATTTGTTTATATATTATTGATATAGTATAATATAAAGGTACCAACTGCAAAACGAAAATTATATCAGCTTAAGTCCCTAAAGAATACTCCATTTTGATTATATTATTTCCTATGCTTTTATATGGATGCCTATTCGTTTTTTCCCGTGATTCTTTTATACAAAATATGTTTTAATTTCTTCTACTGTTCATCTCTAATTTTATAATTTCACAATTTTAGTATCTGCATAATATGTTTTCAAAACTTAACTTAAGTTTTCATTAACGTATTGAATACTTTAAATTATTACATAATTTATCATAAAATACGTATTTCTTCAGCCTAGATTATAAAATAGTATTAATGAATATATTATATCACTTATAAATACGAGTGTAAGAGGATAATATTATATTATGGGTAGCAATATAGTTTACTATTGGTGTAATGGTGTGTGCATCAATAAATGCATAAAATAATAATGTAAATAAATAGATTATAATATTATTAAAACCTGTGAAATAAACCTGTTACCTGTAGAACTGTTAAGGATGCCTATTTTATACAATGGTAGGCATAGAATATTGTTTTTAAATAAGATTTAATGTAGCGAGTGGATATTTAAAATTAATTTATAATTTAAGTATAAAACAATTAACAAGAGTATTTTAAAATCATACTGTTTATTATATATATAGATACTTAAATAGTTAATGCGGTATGATAAATTAATTTAATTCATGGTGCTGAAAAATCTAACATATAAGACTGATTAAGTGGATTAAAACAACTATGCATAATCTATATCACAATGTTAATAATATTACACTTACCTACAGTTAGGTACTGACTAACAATTAAACAGGGTAATTTTTTTCTCAATAAATTTTAATGAACATTTTACTTATCAGTAGGTATAAGAAACCAATATTGATTCAAGCTAATAGGTATAGTTGCTAACAACTTATCTTAACAAATATTAATTATTAAATACAGGTAAATAGATTATGTGTTAACGAATTATTCTTATTCTAAGAATTTATTTTTTTAATTATATTATTATATTGATTATGATAGCTCGATGTTTTGTACATTTGTTTAATATTTTAATAGGTACATATTAAAATAAAACGTGTGTGGTTGCTACAAATTTGTCAAACTTTATATTTTTTTTTATTTTTGTATTTTAACTCCATATTTAATATTTATAATATTATGGCCTAAAAACTTCAGAAAAAATACTAAAAACAAGAGTGGGTACTTACGATAATATTAATTATATTATATTGTGATAGATTAATTTCTGAATTGAATAAATGAAAAGCAGCATACATAGAAGTGTTTTAGTAAATTAGTATTTTTATTTAAGTTAAATCTAACCAACTGCTCCAGTAAAAGATAATTTTCATAATTTACGTATAAAAATAGATTAAGATAAACATTGAGCCAACTAAATGTAAACGCTTTGGGAATATCAATCGAAAATTACATTACAGCCAACCTGAATTTCGATGATATTATATTATTATCGACGAGTTAGCAAAACAGAAAGTAATGAAATATTTGTGAATCATTTTTAATTAATTTTTAATTTTTGAAATTTAATTTGATGTAAGTATCAATAAATTCAGACGTGCAATTTTTTTATTAAATAAAAATGTTTTTTATTTATTTATTTATTTATTTATTCAACCAAATCATTTACAATTGAATAATCAGTGGCGAATCCAGTTGATGTTATAAGAAATATACACTAAACCAATATTTATTTAGATTTTCCAAATCGAATTAAACAGATTTAAGAACAGTGATACGCATTAGGTTTGATCCGTTTTAATTTGGAGATGACTTTGTATTTAATATTAGGTACTTACTTACAAACACATTCCGTACCTGAGTAGTGTGTTCTTAAATATACAGAATATAATATTATGATAATATGTATTTAATAATGATATGGGTGACAACCTCTTCGAGTATGTTAAAAATAATTAAGTAATTTATAATTTTAAACGAAATTTTTATTGAAACTTTACACATAAACATATGTTTTGTATATTGTATAGATTCAATAGTGTTGTTGGTAGCTGGTGGCAATGACATTTTTGTAACATATATTTTGGTTCTGTTGTGTACCTATGATTTAATTGTTTTTTTCCAGCTTACTATTATAATAACAAGTCGAAAAAAATAGTGAAACATTAATCACAAGAAAGTTGATGATGAGTGTGGGGCGGGGGAATAGTATTAAAATGTGCAAATCATGCAATTGATTTGGTCTGCTCATTTCTGTGGCCATTCGTTATAATCGCAGTGGACGTATGCAGTGATATATACATAATATGTCAATCATCCATTTGATACCTAAGTATGAGCATATGTATGAATATCATAAATCATAATAAGATATAGTTGTCCTTGGTATCAATATTATTTTCTACTGCACCGTTACAAATACTAATGTGAAATTTGAATCTGAAAGTTATTCGACCAGAAAATGAAATTTAGGGTTGGTTATTAGAACTTAGATTTCGATCTATTTGTCATTTTTTCCTTCAGAACTAGCAATGTTTATTTTGTTACAAATCTGTCTTATGCATTGTTAATAATTAATCAAATATACTATATTTTAGTGATGTGTTTTGATTTATATTCATTGTTATAATTATTGGTATATTTTATATACACTAAAAAATTTGATTTTCTATATTTAGATTTAAGATTTTAATGTGATTACACAAATTTTTTTATTTGAGATTTTTTGGAAATATTTTTATAATTGAGTAAAACATATCTAATTTTTAATCCAGTAAAACCAAAATTAGTTTGCAATTAATACAATGATATCTATCTATTATTCACAACATTTTTAAAAAAAACCTATGGTTAATATTATTGTTATATAGTACCTTATCTACTCAGTTACAACGTTTAGGATAATAGGATCCGATTTCATAATCATTCCTACTATATTCCATTTTATTATATTACATTAACATTACTATATTGAAGATTTTCCGATTGTAGCTTTTTGATTTAAATATATTTAAATCCGAAGTGCAGGGTATTACTGGATACTAACTTCGCCCTACACACTTACTACCCAATGTACACTAATCCCAAATTATTATCGTAATACACTGTATACCAGATGGTTGTTTGTGAATTTGATTGAATTTTTTGACCATAAAGAGGGTCAAAATAATTGGATAGGTACACGAGTACATATTTCCATGTGGATTTAAATAAATTTTAATAAATACACATTTACAATTGACCTTCCTATTTAATCTTGTATCTACATATAATATATAATCATTATTTGTATGAAACAAAAAAAAATTAATTAAATGATAACATTGATGTTATGTAAACCAATTAAATCCATAGAATAATGCATCCTAAAAATGTTTGTTTTTAAAATAAAATGAAATCAGTGTTCTTATATATTATCTATAGTAAACAAAATATCCATAAAAACCTGGTTATATAGAGCACGCGTGTCTTATGAATAAGTTAGTAGGTGACAATTGGTTCATATTTTAAAGAAAGAGTACCTATATACTTACACTTCCATTTTTTTTGATCTTACATTATTTTCATTATTGATGAACAAATTTTAATTTTTCAAGAACAAGATTGAGTTAAGTTTAAATGGGTGATTCGAATTTTATTTATCCTAAAGCCCAAAATATCTTATGGATTGCGTGATGGTATAAGTCTTCAGACTGGTGGTATTTTATCATAATTCATAATTGACTGCGATTTATATTGCTGCAGTTTTTATCAACCTGCACTTGAATATTCCTGTCTTAACCTATCCATATTGAAATAGTGTGTCGAAAGTACTGAACATATCTGTATTTATCCTAGTAGTGGTATATTTTCTTTTTGAAATTGCTCACTTCTATGTACTATTTTTGAGACTTGCACTATAATACTGTATACAGCTCAATTATTTTGACATTAAAATATAATATAAATTATAATTTATTATATATAAATATATAATATATACCTATATGTGTATGTATTTATAAATTTATTGAATTTATCTGCTATAGTTAATCTATTATCTTAGAAGTAGTATTATATTTTAGTCTTAGGTACTTTTCTCCATTGACCGAACTTGACTGTACGGACAAAAATTATTGAAAATTGTGTATAGGTATAACTATAGTAAAAAAATCGAAACAAAATTCAATAAATAAAATTACAAATAAATTAATATGTATTAAGCTTATGCTTTGTGTATAGATTAATGAAATTGTGTCCGTCTAGACACATTATTATTTACCTACCTGTACGGCTCCACGACTGCTAACGAATTTTTAACGATATAAGAAACCTATTAATTTATGAATATCGTTAATCGTGTGAATACATTAAGGTTTATATTCCTCATGTTTAATGTGAATATAAGTATGATATAAAGATACGATTATTTTTGAATTAATAAAAACTAAGAATCTGCTGTAAGGGTAAAACAATATAATATGGCTAAAATGTTAAATTCCGCATTAACCATTATTGCCACATATAATTGTCGTATTGATATAAATTATTATGTGTAATATTTTAAATACTGTCAATATTTCTAAAACTGTTCTTCAATCTGTTGAACTGTTATGAGTTTATGACATTTACTATTTACGTCATTATTCACCGATAATATTACAAACATTTAAACATAATATTTATTATATAATACTTACTTACAAAAGGGAATTCATTTTGAATTGAATGATTTTACTTAATTATATTATAGATTATATCTCATTCTGCATTATGTACCGTTTATATATACACAGAGGTTAGAAAGTAGACAGTAGATACATAATATAGTAAAACCGTATTGTAATTATTTTGGTCGTTCCACGTTCATTAGTTATTATTTCCAATTTTTATTTAAAAAAAATTAGCAAACGCAATATCACCACTCACTTCAATTGTAGTAATACCTATCGTATTATTGTAATGCTATTTGTTTTATAGAATATTTGACACAAAAATATTACGCTTTAGATTGGTCGAACAATGGATATTATATAATAATAATATCCACACCGAACTGCCTAAGTAAATATGATATTAATAGGTACTCGGTTGTTCGACCAATAGTCCGAAAAATAATGATGTTTACCACAAAACATTGGCGTAGGTACATACATTTTATGTAAGATAACTCAAAACTAAATTTAATAGTTAATTATAGGTATTAGGTACGAGTAGTGTAAATACGTATACATATTATAATATGTCAACATCACTACCAAAATCAAATTTGCATCCTGCAACTAAATAAAATAAAGAAACCTACTTGAAAGTCGAAATATTTTATAACATGTTCACTCAAAGTATCTAGTGTTTCTGTTGTAGTATCAGTGTAAAGTGTTAAATGTTAATAGTATAGAAGAAAGAACATTGCAAAAATATGTGGAAGCGTTACAAAAATGTCGTTACTTATACGACGCTTCTAAACGCTTACTAAGTTTTGTCGCGTCTTTTAAATCGCTGCTCAAAAATATTTTGAATACCTAGTAATACTTACTGCCTAATATATTAAAAGTTAAAATCAAGTTCAAATTTCAACCCGAAATCTCACTAAAATTGCTCCTATAGCACGCCTTTCACTTCGCCGTTTTGTTATAAGCTATCACACGCGTGTGTATACATGCGATCAATGCTTATCTCCCTTCCAATTTTATTTTAAAAATGGCTCTATGCAAATTTATTTTTGACCTAAATTTGACATTTCGTCCAATTATTTCTTTCTTAATATCCGTTACTATTATATGTACAATAAAAATGCAAAATAAGTTGGTGTTTCTAATTAGCGCACTTAAATAATCAATCGGTTGTGTATATACCTAAATAGGTACTCTATAATTTGCTTGGCAAGAAATTATTAATACCATTACACTTACACATATCCCGTCAGATACCTAGCTTGAAATAGTTATTGGAATCATTTTATCGATGACAGTGTTTCTGTGTGCGTTGATATTGAGCTCGTGGGATCTATTAGTTGTCATAATTTCACATAATGTCATACATTATCTTCGATATAAATTATTACTACAATATTATCATTCTGATACATCTTCCATCTGTGCAATAAAGTGTCAGTTATATCATATCCATATATAGTGTTGTTCGCTTATTTAAAATAAACATATTATTATATGTAATATCGTTTTGATTAAAACACAATGTCAAAGCTTGTTCAATGATGTTGGCGTGTGTTGAAACTGTTAGACTAAAACCGATGGGTGTTAAATTTTAAAATTCGTTTAGATGAAACCGATTATAAGCGTAATAACTAATAAAGTAATAACCAATAATGATTCAAACGACAATTCTGTTTGTATTGATTTAATATTGTTTAACTTAATACTATGGTCTATAATAGGTACCTATGTCGTAATATAGGTACATTTCACAAATCAAATAACTATAATCTATACCTAATAATAATATGACCTATAATGCGTCCTATATAAAATAAATTTGTTGCATACAATAATTTATTATTTGAAGTGCATTTATTTATTCATTATTAGCAAATATCATGGTATCAGAGCCGTATTTTTAATTTTGGAATCCTAGGTCACTTATGAAACGCCACCCCTCTTTTAGGGTGTTGGTGTAGGGCTGCCATATTTGATTTTATTTAAGACAGGACAAACATTTTATTATATTTTTATTGGAAAAATTTTACCACTTTTTCACGTTTGACCAACAATTTGGACATCCTATTTTCCGTAACTAAAATACCGCATATCAACAGACCTGTTTAGTTATATTACATCCTTCTTGAACTTTTGAAACTTTTCATAGTTCATCATTTTTACTGAATTATTCATAGAAAAAATGTGATTTAAATTTTAGACATTTATTCGTTAAGCTCGTTATACATATTTTTCTATGAGTTACTTCGTTTGTAAGTAATATATCACCCAAAAATCATACTACAGTATACATACCATCTTTTTAGTACAATAATATTATATATTTATAATTTATATTGTTGTTTTTCATAAGGTGCTAATTATGAAATATTCGTATGATATATAACGTATTACTCGTTGGCAACATTTAAATTAATCTGTGTATCTTTGTATTATATTTTACGTTGGTAGGTACATCGTACACTTAAAGATAATTTAGGTACCTTTTAAATGTTAGGCCTGAGAAAATGAAACACTAGGTATGTGTTGTGTGTTGTATAATGATCAAAACGGGTATTGAGTCAGTGTTGGGAAAAAAACTGACAAAACTGAATGATTGATCGATGATGATAGTTATAACTTATAAGGATTGAGTTATCTATAATTTAAAATCCACGAATTTCATTAATTTAATCAGATAATGAACCTATAGATGAACCTAGATGTGGTTCAAATGTTTAATATAATATAATATAATATCAATAATTCAAATATTTAGATACATTTTTTTATTAATACAAATAATGCTAAACAAAAATATTCATGGATAGTGATTGCAATTTTAGCCATGGTGTACCCGTTATGGTTAATATCACGAACTGGTTTTTTTCATTGTCAAATTGTATAGGTACATTTTAACAACAATATTACATAATCCATAATCCTAAATTCAAATTCAATGAATATTTATTTATTTTTGACTTTAAATGAAATATTTTGAACATTATAATTTTTTACACAGCATTTAAAACCAAATATTATTTTTAAAAAATGTCATAGAAAATATTTTTAATTCAATTTAACATTACGCTATACCTACGTTCGTGTATTACTTATATTTAATTCGTTATTATAAAATATAATATTACCTGTTATTGTACACTCTATTACATCAAGTACATATTTTAACACCTAAAATATGTATATAGTGTAAGAAAAGTGTCTATGTACAAACGTGCTACTGTATATTATAATAATTAGGTACCTAGGTAACTAAAAAATGTATCTTGATATTATTTTATTATTTTAAAAACAGTGGACATTAAGTTTAACAGTCGATATGACATCCACATTCACGTTAAATTTCTGAAATATTATACACATTTAAACAGTTTAATATTTAATAAATATAATTAGGTGCGTACCTACATAAAATAGATACCTAAATAATACCTAGGTAAATATACAGCACACATGCAAGTTTTTGTTTAATTTATTCTTAACCGGAAGTTGTCTTGTATTATCGATTATTATACAAATTAATTACTGCAATAGGTACTTGTTTTTTTTCATACGGCGTACATATGTATTATTTGTGGGCATAACTGATATAATATTATAAGTACTTATAGTACTTGAGTTGAACCGTGGTCTAGACGAGTTTTTTTAAATTAATAGGCACCTCTCTACTTAAAGATTTTATTACAATTTCGCAGTGAGTGCCGTATGACTTATGTGAATTAGGTATATACGAGTATCTCGGGGCACCTTTGAATTTTGAATTTCTACTGCATAATATTTTAAACAGAAAATAAATTTGCATCGACGAACAGTTGATGTGCAGATCACTAATATAATATTATAATATTATGATTTTGATTTCTTTTTTCTTTTATTGTAATCCTTTTAGAACTGTTAAAAAGTTTTTAATTTTAATTTTTTATAAGTGCTACAATTTTTTTTGATAATACTACTATATTATACCTATATACCTATAATACTACCAGAATATAGTAAGATGGTAACACCTATCTATAATAATTCATGCGCAGAGCAATAATATAATATTATGATTTTGATTTCTTTTTAGGGTTCCGTACGGTAAGACCGGGACCCTATTTACTAAGGCTTCGCTGCCCGTCCGTCTGTCACCAGGCTGTACCCCATGAACCATAAAAGTTAGAAAGTTGAAATTTTCACAGATTATGCATTTCTATTGCCACTATAACAACAAATACTAAAAATCCTAGAATATATAATATAAGAACTAAGAAGTGTTGCTGCCAACATGTTTATAGATGATGGTACGGAACCCTTCGCGCGCTTCGCTCCGACTCGCACTTGGCCGTTTTTTTCTAAATTGTAATCCTCTTAGAACTGTTAAAAAGTTTTTAATTTTAAGTTTTTATAAGTGCTACAATTAGTTTTGTCGATCACTCGTGAAAATTAAGTGTCTCAAAATATAATAATATGTCTGCATTATAAGTGGTCGATGTTCTTTTGATGATTTCTGTTGCTATAGTCGAATAACTATCCAAATCCATATGTCTATATACGATGCGAGTGTACTGACAATATTGATTCGGAACTTTGGCAGTGTGTGAAACTCTCGGTCGTGGAGTATATATTATTTTGGAAAAAAGACCGCGAAGGACTGCGCACAAATCTCGGTCGGGGGTGGTAGTAGTGTTATCGCGGGGGTGGGCTGGACCGTGGTTGATGATAACAATCTAAGGCATTCGCCAAATCATATAGACATCACGCGATGACGATAATCTTTAAGAATAACGTCAGACTACAGGTGTAATATATAATATGATAGCCGATATGTATATGGTACGCTTACCATATAACACCTACCTATACAATACTTTACACGAGTACAACGCGAGTGTACGCGCGCGCACCTGCACCCCGCTGCAGCGTTCGTTGATGCGTCGTGAGCGCGCGCGTGTGGGTGCGTCTTGTGGTGGGGATGCGGCGTTCGGCGCGGGGGGAAGGATGACGGGCCGCCGCTACCGGCGCTCGGGAGCGCTCCCGTCGTCACAACGCGTTTGGCCGTGTGCAGGACGAGGAGGACGCAGCCGGGGCGCGCTCGATATCGTATTATTATATTATCGCATTTTGTATAAAATACGTACTACGACGACGACCGTTTTTCACACACGCGCGCTCGCCACAAAGCGTTTATATAGATCCTTTGCGCGACCGGTCGCACCCTCAGTCGTCCCTTGTACGCGGCTTGGCACATAGGTACCTATCCACACACCGCAGCCGAACTTTGGTATTTTCGAGAGAGACTTGGAGAGAGAGAGAGACAGCGAGCGAGCGAGTGACGGACATCACACGGCGCATCACGATAATCTCTCCCTGATCGACGGCATTCCGGCGTACAGCACCGATAACATTGTACGTGGTCACGTCAACTAATACTGTGCGCGGAGTAGGTTATGACCGAAAAACAAATGGTGAAAGACGCGGAAAAACAGGCGCCCACGCCTCAAAACCAGGTAAGACGAAGGATCGATTTTCCGTCGTTATTAGTATTATTATATATATAGCTCGCCAATCGCGGAGAGCAACCCCTCTGCTCCCCTTATCGCGTCTTCCGATCTGACATTATGTCGTCATAATATTTACATCGCGCGCTTTCCACCCGGCGGCGGCTTTTCACGATCAATCGTCTCGGAAAAACTATTAACGAGCCTATAGAGGATAAGTCTTTTTACATTTTCTAAACTACCACATACTAATCATTACGCGATTTAGGAGGCTCGCTTCTTTTAATTCATACATTGACTCTTTACAAAATATTTAGTACTTACCTTATCTGGGAAAATAAACTTTTTTCAATTTTCCCGATCGTGTATCCCCCTACCAATAGTCATAGAACGCATTGTTATTATGACTATTGATTTTCCGTTACTCTCTGTAAGAAAATACGAGAAAAATGTCTTTATTGAACATAAATATTGTAATACCTAATTAGTAATTTATATTGTCATAGTTGAAGGCAAATCATGTTTTATGTATATTTATGTCTATATTGATTATTACTACATTTTCTACCTATTAGATAATTGATTTGATTTTTTTATTGGAAAAGGAATTAATTTTTTTTACAGATATTGAGTTTAATAGCATTAAATGTATATTATCTAATAATCATAATAAGTTACCTATTTAAACATATTGAAAAACTTGACGAGAAAATGTTTCATTATCTTATCGCAAATAAACACGCTTAATATGGCATAGTGTTAATGCCGAAAAAAAAACTGTAATAATTATGTACCTACACATATAAGTAGCATTAGGTACCTATTACATATTATAGTAAAAAAATATTATAACTAAATCTTTGCATATTGTATAAGCCAACAAAATGTTTGTACCTATTTAATGTGAAACTAAATCCGTATATTATATTGTTGTATTGACATGCATTTATGACTAAAAGTGAAACATATATTATTATGTATCTCGAATGAGTGAAATACATAACATATTATGTGTAGAATGTAGATATAATATGATACATTGATACGTCATAAAGGCATGTTTATAAAACGCCGCATTTGAATATTTTTTCATAGTTAGTAATAAACTGTTATTAATATAGCTTATAACTTATTAGTATACATAATATAAGTCGCGTAATGCATATTAGTGCATTTAGATTCTATACACACGCTATTAACTGTCTTATGAATAGCGTTTTTTTTTTTTTATAAGATTCTTGACGTTTGGCTGATATAGTCCAGTGTAGACCAGTGAATTAATTTTAAGGTCAATTCAATAACCATCAAAAGTCGACTTGTCGTATAGTATTATATTGTCATGTATATCAGAAATATTGGTAAATTGAGAGTAATGAATATATTTACTGGGACGTGATAATTATGAGGTCACATATTATGTGCGTGGATGAATATTCAACGAAAATATTTAAACTTTAAATCTTTGAACCCGATTGAGTGTTAATAATCAAAAATGATTTGGCGTAAAGATAATTCGATATAGAAACAATGTTTTGCATTCATTATTATTTTATGCAATTATTTGTTGACGACGGTCATTCATCTTTTAAATTCATACTATTTTAACATGTGAGTAATGACAAATTAGTTTACGTGTTTGACGTCTCTATAATTAATTATTACTACATAATATTATCATCATAATATATAGATTATTAATTATTATTTTATAGCTAATAAAGATAGAATTATAAAGTTAAACGACAAATTATGTAATATTACTATATTAGGATTAGGTATGCTAATCATTTATAAAATATATTCCTATAATTTAATTTTTATATAATATCTAAGAAAAAAGTATGTTTAATTAATATTTTGTCATCCAGTTTAATACATTTTGATTTTTGAATTGTTTATCTAATCGGTTAACTTTTGATCATAACCTAATTTATTTTTATTGAGGAAAAAATTATATTATACGTAGGTATAGTATCTTAGTTTCGAAGAGGTTTTCTTAATTTCATATTTTTATTTAATTATTATATATTGATATTTAAGTGCAATTTACTCATATTACGTAATATATTAAGTATTCATTATGGGTTACCTATTTATTCTATTAAGTACTATATTATGTACTAGAGCTACAAAGAAAAACATACTATAAAAACAATTTTTCTGACGCTATAAAAAAATTATTTTATGGGTAATATATTTCCTACAAAAACACTCATATAATATGAGTATTAAAAGTAACTACGAGTAGATTAGGGCTGTACACTTTGGGGGGGGGGGATAATATATAGGTAAAAAGGTCCCATACAGATTTTTTGAAAAGGGGGGAATCAGATTTTAATGCAAATATATTATTAGTAAATATTTTATTATTATAAAAAATTGATTTAATTAAAGTGTCAGAATAAATGTATTCATAAAATAAGTTATTCAATCTTTATGCGGAAATTAAATTTAAAAAAAAAAAATCATTAATATTGGTTTTTTAAACAAAATAATATTATGTAATTCACTTAGTAAGTGACATAAAATTAAAATTAAATTTAAGTTAATCAGATATCAATGGTTATTACTTTATATATGCATCACACGCTGCCATATTCGATGAGAACAATTTTGATTTGAGGAAAACAATTTATATTATGAACTTGGTATTGTCGTATTAAAGTATCAAATAAACGGTATTCATTACAGTTTTTAACTTTGAAATGTTGATGCAATAAATTAATTAATGTACACCTTCATAACCTTGAGAAAAATTTGTCGCGAATTATGCATATCAAAATGTATACGAGGTGCAAATTTTACATGATATAGTGTAATATATATGATATTTTTGTGCAAAGTACCTATAAACTCTCAATATTTCTCTCCACTAACTCTTTACACTTCCTGACCGATCCACTGGTATCTACTCTGTGCACCCTTGTAAGATAAAAACGATGAAAATATGCGTTATAGGTCCCTATGTAATATAATATCAAATGTAAATCGTAATATAATAAGTCGGAGCCATCAATTTATAATTTATAATCAACTATCTAATGGCCATTATTTCTAATTGCATCGGACATTCGGACTTAGGTATATTATCAAAATCATTGGCTGTACGAGCTGTACGTATACGCGTACCTACTAAAAAGTAATAAATGATAATCGATAACTTACTATAGTAATGTATAATATTACGACGAATTTCGTCAAAAATAAATAAAAACTATTAACAATAATATTTTGTCCAGCACAAAATATTGTTTATAATAAACGTATTTCCGGACGTGTGTCACGTTGTATACTCGAAGCTAGTTCCAGCAGTGTTATACACCGGAAGTAGTTATCCAAAACGGTTTATGATGCGCTCTCTGACTACGATATTAGACCTACGAAATATTTTATTGTGTTAGAGAGATACGTATCCGTTTGCATCTGCGTATAAGGTCTTGTGCATTTTTTTCGTTTCAAAACGAGTTTATCGTTTCCTTGCGGGCCGTGAGCGTTTATAAATAATATTGAAATAAAAAATCTAACCGATTGTATATTAATATAAATTATTATTATGCACTCGAGCTTGCATTCACGAAAATTTAATTCTAAACAACTCCGTCGAAATGAACTCAGTTATTAAAATATAGGAGGTTAACTTCGAACATCGGAGACAAAGGTGAAAAAAATGGCCGTTTTGACTTGAGTTCGGGCAGTTCATTAGAATCGGGTCTGTGAGTTGAAACCATTGCGTATATTTTATTAATTACTACTAGTACACGTATCACAACTTCAGTGCAGTCCACCGGATATGCGTATTTTACATTGTGTATAACCACCGTGCGTGGCTAGGTACCTACCTGTAATATGTCTCGTGTTTCCGCCTACAGAAAAACATAAACATATATTTTATAACAAACGCATAGGTACAACTCTATTATACGGAGTACGCGTAGATTAATTATAACTGTGGTAATATTACGTAAATCGTAATTTCATTAATGTAATAATATGCCATTTTCGTCGAGATACCGCCCAATATTTGTGTCCAAAAATTGGAAACATTATAATACTAAAATTATGGTTAGTTTTATTTTTAAGTTTACAGTTTTCGTTATATTATTTAAATTATACGGGCAAATGTAGATCATTAGATGTTTTATTTTTGTGGTGTAATACACAAACATAAAATGACAGTCGAAAGGCACTATAGATATTGATTTGAATATAAAATTTAATTTAGATAGGTAAATACTATATTGTCAAGTAGAAAGACTATGCGTTTGTGAAAAATGTTATACAGATATTTTAATACTATTAATTATTCTCTAGTGTTCAATATTATATAGACAATATATAGGACTGTAGCTCTCGATGACCAAAAGTATTCTGTAATTTATCTCTCATATCGAAACATTAGCGCAGGTACCTACTATTTCTTATAATTGGTTGTATATTTTGAAAAACTGATCAAAAATTGATTGTCTGGGTTAAAATCACGGTCATGATACAATACTTTGAGCATGCAACAGGTGGCCAAAATAATTAACCTAATCTGGCTGTATTTGCATTGTTGTTCGAAATATTCTCCATCTATATTCGACAGGATACCAAACGCATTTCAAATCACAAGTCGCGCTCATTATATACAGTAATTATATTGTATTGTATTATGTTTTAATTATTATTATTAGATATTGTGATGAAAATTAGATGACAAACTTAAAATCATAAGGTATGGCATTATAGTGTGTTTTTCAAGTGTAAACATGTCTTATTAAAACGTGGCATGACAGAGCGCGTGTTAACACGTTATTTGTTAATTTCCTACCTTTACTTTTTACTTTTTACTACGTACTATACTATTACATTTTACGACAATAGTTTCATTGGTTTGAGCATTATTTTTCGTATCGTATACATTTTGCCGACTTTTCAATTTACAGCTAAGCATAATATAAAAATATCTTCAACTAAACGTTCTACAATTTTGTATTAATAATTGATGTAATTTTGCGAAAATATATCAGTATAGTGTAGCTACAATACACTTACATGATTATAGGTAGCTAATGTTTCATATTATCGATTAGTTTCATTTTTACAACCAAATTAATGATTATTATAAAATCAGTGCATGTATGAACCAGTAATGACAGATATTAAAACGATAATAAAGTAATAATATTTACGATGTTAATATTCGCCCCCTATTAAATATATTACTTAAAGTCTGTACCTATACTAGCTGCTACTTTCATTTAATTTTACGCCATTTCTGACAAAAACTTTCTATGCAGTGTTCTTAGCAATCATCTCATATAATATAAATAAAAATGTATTTACAACATATTTTGATTTTCCTATATGCATATATATGATTTTTTCCACGTATAGATTCTTAATATTCGATGAATCACCATATACCTGGTTGTTTTCAATCAATATTTGTATTGTGTATATTATGTGCATATATTATATTATTTTAACTTGCAAGCGAGTGACCTATGTGTAATTAAAATTTTTTAATAGACCATTTTTAATGGGTTCAATAATATCGTCCATCAAGACTTATGATTATTTTTTTAATTTAACATTATAATATGTTGCTAACGGGTTATAAGAATAACCGCAGGAATACGACCAAGTTTTACAACAGCATTGCACACCGTGTACCATGGTATAACATTTACTATACCATCATGTTATTATACAATCGATGACATTTGAAGTCGTTCGTGACATTTTCCGTCGTTTAAAACATACAAACCGTTATATCCTCTTAACATAATCTATCCATTTATGTATTTCAGACGATGAAATACGTGAACATTTAGCGGTCACTTGTAATATTGTGATAAGATCGAATAATAATCGCTGTCGGTTAAATCGTAAGTTTAGAGAGTAAGAGTGCGCGAAGGTTAAAGTTTATCGAACTCTGTACATTTATTTTGACGGACATAATATATATTATTATTAATAATTATTCCTGCGCCAGATTAGATAATGAAATAACCCGTCCTGCACCGCGCGGCCAAGGCGGTTTCCAACTCTGTTTCTCTACCTCCATCCGCAACCATAGCTATGGTTATCATCCGTGGTTTTGCTAAACTACTAAATGTTCTTTTTGTAACAATTTTATGTCAAACTATACCGTACCGATAATCGTACACGGCTCGTGTGACCGCGCGCATGATAATAGTAATACCTGCAGTTACGTGCAGCTTTGGGAGTCTCCGAGTTACGTGTAGTTATTAGACTTATTATTATTATTATTATTATATACAAATTAAACGTCGTGCGTCTAGTACATAATATTATAGTATCATATACTAATTATGGTGAAACCGATTTTCACCTATACAATGGACACATCAATATTTTCTCGACAGTCGACCGACTTTTTTCACCGCGAACGACGGTTGTACGCGCGCGTTAAGCCCGTATCGTAAAATATGAGTAATATAATATTTATTAAAATATATAGGTCAAAATTATTAACGTCTTCAGTTACGTGGCGTCGGACTCGGCATCAGAGTATATCGTTTTTGAGACTGATTAACGCACATCTTATAACTATATACATACCAATATAGAGACGGTCGTAGCGTACTTAGTGTTCATTAAATTCGGACATCACGCACGCATTTATTATATGGGCAATCGTTGTACAACGTTTGTGGTCATTTATTAGTATTCGGACCGGGAACACGAAAATGTTAAAAGACGCGTATATCGTACGTGTTATCGAATGTTCGGCTTAAAATGTTAACATCGGGTATAATATACCTTCCTATATTTTACAGACCGTGCTGCAGGTCTCTTCTGTATCAATAATTTTCAGCAGCCGTCTGAAATTCCATGTTTTTTTATCTTTCTTTATATTATTTTAAGACTTGTATCGGTATATTATATTTTGTATATTTGAGTTACCTCAATAAAAAAAAGATATCATTATTATTGTTGTTGTGTCACGTCGAAGGAATTTTTGTATCGCAGATATCTCATGGTTTTCCTTATTATAAATTATATAAGTTACTATCTATTTATCTATCTATCTATCTATCTATCTATCTAATACCTACGCGGTGGTTTTTTATCGTACAAAATAATAATTTCTTACTTAATAGTATTTTGTCCTTTTTCAGAAACAAATCAAACCGCAGTCTATACTAAATAAGAGATAAAAAATATGTTGTTTTAACCATTATTCTGAACATGGGAATTGACTGGGAAAATTATTACCAACCATTGATAAAAATCTACCGGTACAGTACGAGCAAGAAAAATAATCTATTAGACTAAAATATTATATACATACCTACATTTTTTGTGTTATGATCGCGTGCCAAATGAACATAATATAATTTAAACTCACTGTTGTACTATTAATACATGACAATTCACTGTATTATTATTTTGCCACAACCTTAGAATATTATGTAACGTTCGTAATCGAAACTTTGAATTTGTACGTCCGCAGTCTTTATAATCACGCATATCCTTTAAAGATACTAAGTTTTACTAGGTTTATAGCAATGAATCGGTATGCCCCTTGACTTTATGCCTTCCCAGCCAATGTCCATCAGTGTGTCATAATACGCTTCAGAAGTGCTCCACTGCACTTGACCGGACACCGAACTGATTACGTATATAGAGTTTGCCTTTTTTTCGATTGCAGGATACGTACATTTTATTCGTAATTTGCGTGTGTAATGACGTTATTGCGAACAAATTAAAAAAAAAGATTTATCGATATAAATCGGCTTACGATTACACACATTTTACACACACACATACAACAACTCGTGCGCTTATTATTACGGTCGTCGCGAGTCGTCGCGGTGATGGAAATCACTGGACCGAGGACGTTTCATCACAAAGCTCGACACGTCACAGGAGATCCACAAATCGTATATATACCGTTTTTGTGTTATTATATCGCGATTCGTGTTTATAATATACAAAGTTAACGTACTATATAGGTATATGTACACAATATATTATTATTATGTATGTGTACAATGGACGCAAAAGAGATCGCGGACGACCCAAACTACCGTTGCGTGAACACGCCGGGCACACAACCTTGACGGACACTGTACGATGATTTTACGTACATAATTTTTTCGTTGGCGTCACACACGCACACAGACATCAAACACACACACATGTATAGACGTACCTAGTGGCCTAACCTTGGACGCCGATATTATTGTGTGTATATACATATGTATAATATTCGTAATATTATTATTATTCATATGAGTGTGTATGGAATAAAATATGTCGCATGATATTGTAATATGGTCGTTACAATATACGTTATACCGCTCCTCGTGTGCAATATTATTTACCCTTATCTGCCGGTGAGACTTCGGAGGGTCCGGTCGAACCCCAAACCCACAACACTGCAGCACCCCTATTTGACTGTAAATAATAAATGTGTGTGTGTATGTGTACATTTACTACGTCTTATGCGGAGGGTGAGCCTAATATTTTATGGTGGGTCTGTACTTTGTACGATCTCGGATATACCTATACGAAAGCGTACAAAGACCGTAGCATACAAGACCTATATCGTGTTACTGAAATATAACGAGGCATAATTTTTGTGAGTATTTATCGAAATGAAAATTAGACGGCCTCCGGGAAAGCTAGTTGGACACGCGGACAAGTCTATCACGATTCTGTGCTCGAGAGTTGAGTTGCCACGATATTTAAACCAGGGACTGCAGGAACCTTGATGATTTTTACGGTGCCGGTTCCTGTTCGGTTTCCAGAAAAACTAAAATTTCGGTTTCGGTTCCCAGAAAAACTAAAATGTAGGGTTTCGGTTTCTTTTCGGTTCTTAAAAAATAAAAAATGTGTTACCTGTTTTAATTTTATACAAATGTAAAAAAAATTGTAAAGTAAAAGTATCTGTTTCGAAAAGGTTCCGGTTTTTAAATTAATTTAAATAGTGGTTCCGATGAGGTTCCGGTATTAAAGTTAATTTAAATAAGGGTTTCGGTGATGTTTTGGTTTCCAATGTTCAAAGGGTTCCGGTTCCAAAACCGGTTCTTTACAGTAAGGTTCCAGTCCCTGATTCAAACATCGACGTTCATATTAAACAAAACTCGTATAAGTATAAAAGTGTTATTCTCGACAAACCAAAAATAAAGTGTGTGCGAGCAATACATTATTACGACATGGTAGGTACTCTCAATTCATACGACAATAATTGTTTTCGATTCGCTGGTCCTCCACGCGGGACAAACGATTAGATTAGTTAATATTATAATATTATTGTAGCATCTACTCTTAACATTCAAAATAATAATACACTTATACGGGTGGCACGTCCTGTTATTGGTATATTAATTATTAATCGATCGTTTAATCCTCGTGTTGCAATAAGTATATCGATTTGGCAATATGAATTATTTTACAATAGTTCAAGTTTATAATAATAATAATTATTGTCAATGGATATAATATAATCGTTTTGTGGTTTTTTTTATCGGATCTATGTACAATTTCGGTTTACAAATCGCCAAGCATTTCGTTACCAAAGCCCGATGTTACTTGGATATTTTAGTACGCCATATATGTATAACGATAGTATTATATAATAATCTGTGTAAGAATAGGCCTACATGTTATTACGTGTGCAATATTTTTTATCCATTTTCAATATTATCGTTATGCGAGATTTCCGTTTTCGTCGCCCGAGTCAAACATTCGTCAAAACGTGACTTTTTCTGTCAATTTCATGTAATTATTATAATATGTGTGTTGTATCGTAAAAAATATGATATTTGACGTACATATTATTATTATCTCTTTATTCGATCGATTAATTTTATAATTCAAGCCAATTGAGATATGAAATGCGTTAATAATGCGTACCTCGTAGCGAGTAATAACTGTATAGACATACATATTATTATATGGTATTGTTTTTAATCCGTACTCGATGTATGAAATGGTTTAACGACGTTCAATATTGTATTATGCACAATATAATATTATATCGTTGTAAACGAATCGCAATGGCTTATACGATCTTTGCGCAACAAGTGTGCACGTTTTAAATTGTGTGTTTGCCGCGTTTTTTTATATATTCCTATCCGTCCGTCCTCGCCAGTCATATTCTACTGAATATCCTGCGCATACTACACGCGCACGCACTGCACTGCAATTTAACGTCATCAATGCGTGTATTATAATATTACAATACTATTATATTAACAGTTGTGTTATAATTTATAGATATATTGTGTGGGTGGCGTGATTCGGGTGTGTTTCATGTCGGGAGATGCGCTTGCGACAAAAAATGATTTTAACTTTTTAAGGCGTGGCCAAAGTACCTATTAATTTATGTACCTTTTAGGTACCGGCAACTGCGCTTTATAACACCGAAATATTGAAAAATATTCAAACTCCAAACACGTGGTGCACTATACCGGTACCTGCAGCAGTGGTACCACTACTATTGTTAACGATTTGAATATTTCATAAAACTGATCGTTTGTGTCTATGACAAAGATGGTTTTATTTGTTGTTTTATCGGGTAATAAATAGGTCGATTTAACACTAGATGAATGAATGTGATGAAAAAAAACTGTCAAATTTTACACACAACTACTCAATACTATCAGCTTCTGGTTAACTATTGTTAAAATATTAAAAACAATTCTATTCAATGCGGATTATGTTGTTACTTTTAAATTTTACGATATTACGTGAATATTCACACTAATATTAAATTTGATGGAACTTCGATGTTTTGCGATTTCTAAGACTGAGACAACAAAATAATGATTGTGTGTGTTACATACTCGCATAGTTTTAATTTGTTTTCATTTATCAGTCGATAATCCAATATTATTGTCATATCCACGACTGTACCTATAACATCATAGTATCAAACTCCAATTTATGGTAAAAACAGTTTTCCAGACTTTTAATTCTTTTTAGACAATTTTATCGAACACCACGGTTGGATCGCACTAAAAAAACAACGCAGATATTTTAAAACAACAATTAAAAAAAAAAAATCCACGATCTACCGCATTTGCAATAATTTGTTCAGAATTGATCTTATTATTAATTTTATATTATAATGTTTTAATACTGCGTATGAAAATATTGTTTTTTAGTTTAATACATATAATATTAGTTCGTGGTTTGCTGGAGTGAAAAATAATATTGCATCACGTTTACCGAGTCACTTCACAGGTTTTACCACCCATACCAGTCGTGTACGTACTTACCTCTATAATACATAATATTATATTACAAATTACAATAAATTATATACACAATAACATTATACGAAAACAAATCATAATAAGTTAAACGTGCTCTGGATATCCTACATAATGTTATTATCCGTAAAAGTCCTCGAAATGGCCACTTACTGATAACGGCAGAACACAATAATATAATATAATATCATGTTCGCGTATTTTATCTACGGTACATGTTTATTGTCGAGCCCGTGGAAAATATTCGACGTTTAGGTTTTTCGTAACCTTATCAACCGTGAAAACATTCGGATGCAATTCCGTCGTATAAAAGTTTATGTGGTATAATATACTAATCAATTACTATAACTATCCATGTCTGTTATACATGACAAAACAGGGCAAACGTACATGTTTTTACGATAATATTACACGTCATATTCGTAGCATATACAACAACGGTCTTTCTCGATGTAATAAATCACTTTTTTTTTTATTCGCCAGAAACATTTTAAATTTCCGACTCGGCGTTTGTCCGTTAATTTTTTTTTCCTCAAGAAGTAATATGTTTCCACTCAGACGATAGTGCTCGACTGCAGCAGTTATTGAAATAATGTATTGGCTATAAACAGATCGCACCGAGTTAACCATAATAATTATACTAAATACAATCGTTTAGTCAATCGACTCTCCTCGCGGTTAGGTATTAAAATCAATCTATAAAAAAGTTTCTGACACGCTTCAGCATAATACATTAAATATTATATTTACTCTGTGGGTGCAATGTGTTTCGTGTCGATCGGAAAACGCCACGTGGACCTAATATACGTTTCAAATGAGTTCAATTAAAAAATTTTCTCTTTCACTTTAAAACCATAATAATAATTCAATATAATGATGTGATCATTCGTTGGCAGGCTTCGTTGAAAATGCATCATCTGCTGCAGGTTAGGTGCCCGTAAGATATTATTATTATTGTTACCATTATCTGAACCAGGCGCCGTCTGAACACTTCTCGCCGAAGGTATAAATCGGTTACGGTCGGATAATTTAATTTTCGAGTCCTAATAACGTCGTGGTAAAAATATGTAATCGGTGTAGAGTAGATTTCGAGCTCGTAATTCCTGGCCACTGAATATTATCGCTATCGTACAGTACCCATACCTACCTAGTTACATTTAAATAATATTATGTTATACTGATCGAGTAGAGCCACGTTCACTTTTACGATACACACAATAATATTATCCAGTAACTGTATTAAAATAACATACCGAGACGTGTGTAATGAATAATATTATTTATTATGACGTTGTTTTAATTTGTATTGTATTATTTTTTATTTTGACAACGGGGCGTTGCTCGGATATAGCCGCCGACGCCGCCGATAACCTACCTATATTTGTACGGACAATATCAACACGGCGCACATAGGTAGAGGATACGTAATATTTTAAGTACACGGAGATCAGAAATCAAAAACAAAAACGTTTAAAAATAATATATTACCGCATTATTATATTATACCCATACCCATGAATATATTATTATTTTTCATTTGTTCTAAAAAACCATAAAAGTTTTACCCGTTTCTTGAATATGATTCAAAAAATAACATTACATATCATAATATTATAATATTATACTGTATATTATTATGCAGCGTTTAATTCTGTACCCATATAATTCTCTATACATGCGCACGCACACACAGACACATACGGACACACCTACATAACACATACAATGTGATCAATACTTAACCCGCAGCTAAACATTAGTTTTCTCAGTGATTTTAAAAAAACCTGCTGCTTTTTTGTTATAATATAATATTTTTAAAATAATTATCATATCATTACATATATTTTTAAGTATTTTTTTTATTCATTTTTTATGTTAATTTTTAAATTTAATTCAATATTTTAGCATTAAGTATTATTTGTAACATTTTCGTGTCTTAAAAACTTAAACGAATAGGTTAAACCTAATTCAAGCATATTATTCGCGGTGTAGATCATCACACATTTTTCGCAACACTTTCCACTTCAATAGTCTCGAATAGACTTAACTTTAAGAAAAAAACGTGCGTAGTCAGATATTTCGCTCACTCTGTATGCGTACGTAACGCGTGCTTATAATATAGACGAAAATTGTTTGTGCGCCGCCCCGGGTCATACACCATTATAATATTATTATTACTCGCGATCGTATATAAGTCTGACTATATTATAATATAATATGGTCGTTCATCCTATATCCCGCCGAATATTTTCTATTGTACGGAATACCCGCAGACTGCCGTGACAATGCTGGAATTTAATTGTATCCGTATATATAATTATACAAATTACAAATAATAATAATAATTATTATTGGAAGGCTTTTTTTTTACTTAACAAAATATTATAATAAAATGCTGGCTACGGTACTATACAATAGTCGTTCTACCGAAGCTTCGCGGTGGTTATGTGGCGCGCTAGGTTCATAATCGATTTAGTAGTACAACACTTATATTATTATTTATTACCGTCATCATCATCATCATTATTATTATTATTATTATTATTATTACTATAATACAATGGATCATAATATTATGTGCAGTTGCTGCAGCTTTTTGTATTTTTTCCCAACATGCGTACTTCGGGTCTTTATCTCTTCTCAACCTGGTGCATTAATGCATATTATACGTTAATAACGCACATTGTTTCCGAGCGATTTTTGTGCCGGTACCAACTTGCTTGGTTGTTGTCATTTTTTATGCCGTTATCAGCCCCTATCCAAAAAAAACACAATGTCAGCCGAGAAATCAGAAAATAGAATGTACCTGTAAAACTACCTAGCGGAGTGCATATGGTGCCATGTGCATATAGGGTAACTGGCAAATATTTAAAATTCTAAAGAATGTATTATTATACGTATCTTTTAAGCTACGGTTAGAGTTTTGAAAAATTAGCCAGGAACAAACACGGTAGGACACTGTATATTATAGGTAATATTATATGTTATAATAAACGCGACGTAGAAGAGTACTTTACTTTATACGATTAAACTCGTATTAGTGTCGTAATTTAAATTGTGAGGCTATAATTTTGTTTTCGGATAGTTTATCTTATCGTTAATCCCCAAACATTAATCTCAATTATTATATTATGCGTACAACAGGTACCTACTTACCTATGTCTAATAAATATTTTCATATACTCAAACTAGGTTCAATCGAAAAAAAAAATGTGATAGCGTAGGAACCCAAGGTTAGTTTTAACGAAATTAAAAACAGGAAGATAATTGATATTAAAAAAACATCGCAATTGATGTTGTTATTTTAGCATTTATTCGATTGGAAATCAAATTATTTACTCGAGTAAATACATTTTATTAAATTTTATCACGTGTAGGTATAAAAGGTATACCAGATATACCTATACTGTATAATAGAATGTGTTAATTATTAATTATTATATTTTTGTTGATTGATATTGGTTACACCAATTTTCAGTTTTGCAATCACTAGTGATGCGACTATTATACCTACTTATACTTTATATTATAATATATCACATAGGTATATTTTATTTTGTCCAGATAAATAATATATTTGTTATGAGACAAGATATATTATTTTTTTGTCGACTGAACTTTGGATCAATACCATGTTGTGGTGAGGGGGAAGGAGTTGGATTGAAGAAAATAAAACTATACTAAAGTAGTATATCGATGACTATTGAGAGGGGATATGACTATATGAGTTTATGACCCTCGTAGTATATATAAATATAAGTATGTTTCATTAAGATTATAAACTTGCACTCTAACCTTTAGCTTTTTACGCTACCTTAAATGTAACATGTTCATCTAGCGGAAAGATAAAAGTATTAACTTCTACATATAGTAATACTATACAAAAATAGACGACTTTAATATAGTTGTGATACCTACGTAGAGATAATTGAAATAACTTATCTTTTGTAATAAAAAAATAATAATGCTGCGTAGGTACATTTTACTTATTTTTAGTGAGTACGAACAGAATTGTTATAATAAGTACAATTTTAATAATTATATATCAGGTGAAGTTCGATATTTTATTTTTTTGAAAGACATCTTTAAAGTAAATTATTATACTTTTGTATTCGATTTTTGTGGGGGCTTACAGTACCTTGGATGAACGTGTTCTTATAGGGAGGGGGCTATAGGCTTTGTCGCCAAAATCCGGATGGTCAGCTGGAGACAGCGGTGCCGGACTCAGCTGGAGCTTGACCACAGAACACATTACCTTCCTACCTATATAGTGACTGCGACCAACCACCAACCAAGTCCCGCGTTTATAAGGAATCAAAACTTGAAAACAAAACCTCACGATTTATTACCTACATATATATTTGTGCAATGCACGTAAAAAACATTAATGCATTTCAAATGTTCAACGAAATATCAATAATTTCTTATGAACGTCTAATTTATTCGTTTCAATCATATTATATTATGGCGTAAACTCTTTAGGTTTAACTGTTATCATGATAAATTGCAAAATATGGATTCTAGATTTACGTAATAAGCACATTTTTATGTATAGTTTTATAATAAATGGGAACTGTCGCTTACCATTCAACGGACACCAATAATAATAATAATAATAATAATTGTATGTGTATTGGGAGTTGGGACAATAATACATAGATATTATCACTTGCTCAATGATCGACATACACACACAAACCGTTGGAGTAGACATCAATGACATCGATTCACTTAAAATTCGTCTAGGTGGCATCGCCACAAGTGTAACATTATGATTTATGATCAAACGCGGCACTCGATCTTCGGTACATTCGAGATAAACTAAACAGTACATTATACTATGCAATTATCATTATTTATTCATAAAATCAAATATTATTATTGTATTCAAGCGAAATAATGCATTTCGAAAATGTCGTTTATTCATTTATAATATATTATGACATTATATGTCACGATTTAATGAATCATAATACATCTCATTCGCCGACGAACTGATTGAATAGATTGTTAAGCAATGACTCTTAAATCGTCAGTAATAAAACATGCCATACAAATAGTGTAATGTTGTGTTTTGTTTTAAACTTTAATTGCCGGTAATTGAGTGCCGACGATTGGTTTAGCCTTCGAAATGCCACGTGTCTTTTTAGGTGCAGTGCCTTCGGGTGGTTAAGTGGTAAATGGACATTCCCTCCCCCCGGACATTTCCCCCCGACTGTTTTCTGTCTAGTAGGTCATTCCCACCCAATAAATTTTTGATGCGGATATTTCCTCCCCATTTTTTTAAAAGTTTATTATTGACTAATAATATTGAATTTAATAATATAATATTATTAAATATAGTAAACTTTAAAAAAAAAATGGGGAAAATGTCCGCATCAAAAATATATAAGGGGGAAAATGTCTGGGGGGGGGATTTCCGCGATTCCGGTTAAGTAGCCTTATGATTTTTATAATACGCAGTGGCGATGCACATCGAACACAAAATATTTAATAAATTTATTATATTATTCTACTCGTCGGTTATTTTTTTGCGGTATGAAGGAGGATTTCATTAAAGGACAGGGACTCCACTGCGGACCGATTATATTTAGATATCTCGTTATCTGACATGCACTGGAAATAATAATTATATTGTTCGGAAACGTCATAATATGACGGTCAGGTGCGCACGTGCTATAATAATATTTTCGTGTATTGTTTGCCGGGCACAGTCGAAGAAGCGATTAAACACGAATAGCAAATAATATCGAACACGAATCGACCTCATCGACGACACATATTATAACTATTATGAACCCGACGATGATAAAAAAATTTAAAAAAAAAATTGGAATATTCGTTGTGGTGCTATTGTTAGAATAACAATATAGAGCAATAAAATAACATACGAATGACGTAGATGTAATATAATTGTGGGATACTACTACGTATAATTATTACCACGGGACGTCGTTTTTCCGCCGAAAAATCTTTTATCTGAGTATTGTGATTTATTATATTATTTTACAGCGTCCATTCGTCGAACGAGATGCGCCCGTAAAAACCGACGACCGATAACGTATATGCAATGGCATGTAATTATACGATTTTTTGTTCGCAGCAATCGCGGTTTTTTTTTTTTTTTGAACATAATATTTAATAACTGTTCGGTAATTCTGAGTACGTATCATTGCATAATATAATATTATAATGTATATAGTATGACATATATATATATATATATATATACGTATAAGAATATAATAAATTATGTGCAGGACGATGCACGAACAAAATTGTGCACGAGTCAAAAATCGCTACTTTTAGAAATTTACTGTAGAAAACGAAAAAAACGTCTCGTTTAACCTATTCGCATATTATATTATTTTGACTGTGATGGTATTTTAATACTCTACACGGTTAACAATTTAAGATAAGACAATAATTTATATTTTGGTAACAAACACTACCGTAGGTTTTCCACAAGGTGACGCAATAATCAAAAATGGCAAAAGATGACTTTATGAGTCACCGTGATTCGCGCACCGACCACCTGATACCTATAATAATTGCTGATTTTCTCTTCGACGATTTCTACGATTTTTAGCCTTTAGGTAGAGGCAAGCCTCGTTCGATGTTTATATTTTTTCATACAGGATGTCTTCCGTCGTTATTACTTATTAATATGACGTTCAACTATAGGACCAGGATTTTTGGATAAGCTGCAGTTGTATATAGTCTTCACATTTTTTCTCTAATAATTTGTGCTAAAATTTCCTCTACACTCTTCTACTAAGTGCATAGTATACATTTATAAAAAAAGTCACAACAATGATTAATATACACATCTACATTGATATATTTTATACATTATATATATTTTTGTACATCATAAAATAATATATATTTCACAATTTGTGAGTTAAATTTTTACAATAAGCGAAAGTGATTGTGTTGAATAAGTGGTTATTTAGTCGTGCACTCGTGCGTTGAGAATTCGTCCATTGATGGAACTTCGTGGCATGGGAATAATATATTTTATATTGGTATAATAAATTCTTGAACAAACAAATTAATTTTTTTTTTATTTTAAATTATATACATATTTTACTTTCAATACCTACGTAATTTTTTAATACATTTACATTTGCATCGATATCGATAATATCAAAATTTTAGATAGGCACAGTCTTGCAGCATTATATCTATATATAAATATAATATTATAGGTACCTATAGGAATAACCTATGTACCTGTTCGTTCTCGGCCAATTTGTTGCCTCATCGAATAAAACGATTTTCGTGACTTATTATTCGATTTAAATTATATAAATGATATACTCGTAGGGTATATGCGTGGCTTAGTCTTTCTCTCCCCCCCTTTCAAAATTGTTGCAGCTCCGTATGCAACCGCCTGCAGCATAATATTTTCACACGTGCACGTATAACACATTAACACTGCAGTAGGTACCGCATACACAGACACACAGTGATATATCAATATAATATTATGACATATTATTATGTACGATGGTTGTCGACGTCAATATAATTTAAGGCAATGGAGTTAAACCGCCGAGACTAAAATGTCAGTAGACTTCCTGCTGCTCTCGTCGGACGATTTTCGTTGGACGTGTGCGCCGAAAACATACATACTAATTATGTCGCTGGCCGAGCTGCTCTCATTTATCATAATGATGCGACGTACAATAATGCAATATAATTTCATTATAATATTATATTATATACTTAGACGCCGCCGTGAGACTGTCGAGTTTTTTTTTATTTCACCGTACATTACGTACTATGTAACCTAACCTACATGTTCACTGCTGCAGGGCAGCACACCGCGTGTTTTCCCTCGCTTATATAATATAATATAATAGATTATTGTGTCCGCGTGTCTAACGAGGGTAAAAAGGTAAATCACGGTGCGTCACCCTGTACAATATATGATATTATAACAATAATATGTATTGTACTATATTGTATGTGTACCATATTTTATTGATAATTCTACATCCCGACTTGACAGTATAACGTCCATACTATTAGTTGGCATTTAAACGTAGGTTTTTAATACTTCCACCATTACTGCATTCCCCCCCACACCTTCCCACCCTGATTCGTACAATATGATATTCTTACCTACGTAGTATTGTATATAGGTGCCTAATGGCTAATATTATAATATTATGCGATATACAAGAAATAACTCGTTTGATGTTGTCGTAGCTAAAAAGTGAATAATAATCGTTTATTTAATGTATAAAATCAACACCGATGGTCATATTATCATTGCCTAATATAAGTACCTACTCGTTTAATAAATAAACGCATCGTGCAATAATATTGCGGTAATAAGCAAATCGCGCTTGAAAATGTTTACCTTTTTTATAAAAAATACGATACTTGCATCGGACATCAAACAAACAACGACGGAAAACAACGCCACCAAACGTAAAATAATTTGCTAGTTAAGTGCATTATAAATTATAATGTTATAGATAGTATAGTATAGTATACTATAAAATATTGGCTGAAGGTATATTATTTACGTTTTTATAATAAAAAAAGTACGTCTTACAATCCTATTTTATTATAATATATTTAATTTCCAATATCGTTCTTTTATTTAAAAAAAAAAAAAATTAACACATGTTCTTTTCTCTAATAGAGAGATCGTCAGCGAATGGACAATCACTCGAAATTATTTATTAAGTGATTATTAAAGAAAATACAATTAATTTGTACGGACATTAAAATTGGTATTAAATAATATTAATTAAAACCACTCCTTAATTTGGTATATTATTTTATTTTATTTACAATAATAATAATAATAATAATAATAATTATAACATAGTACTGTTCCGATATATATGCATTGCCGCGGAGATTGTGTATGAAGTAATTTATATTATTATATTGATTACACACTTGTAATATATTGTTAAGAATATCTTGACATTGACCTTTCGATTGATCCTTAATATATTTATATATTTTTATTCCTATGTTAAATTAATTTAGCACTCTATATAGTATTGGTGTGAATCTAAATTTGATTAGCACCTTTTATATGGCTGTGAAAACGTATTATAATAATTTAAATCGTAGCCTAAATAGGTAGACCTGGACAATATATTGTATATGATTTACGCTTTTAAACGTGTTTATTAAATAACAAAAAATGTTTATAGATGTTTATCATGTTTATTCGTCGATTTCCGGCCAACTTGATAACAAAAAAAAAAATTTAATTTTCCACTTGCAAAAATTTAAGTAGGTAGATATTCTAATTTATAATATAATTAAGTCTTATCTCAAAGTGTATTCAATAATGTATTGAATGTTCATTATCTAATATACAAATTTTACCAAGGAATGTTATATTTCGCGTATAGCTCAAGTTTTCGGAAAAAAAAATCTAATTTGTTTTAACAACAATAAACTGATTTTGTCAATGAAATTATTATTGTTATTCGTTTATTAATATTATTAATTGGCTAATCTCATAATCATTATTTATTATATAATAATTGTCTAATTGTCCAAAACGATAAGTAAGTATAGGTAATTAACATTAAAAAATGAATTTATAAAACTAATGGGACAAGTACCAAAGTTTATCGGCATTTGAATATAATGAAATGATAATAGTTATGTGTTATTAGTTCATTACTTATCAGTCAAGTCTCTTCTAAACAGCCTCTAAACTTTTAAAATCAACTAATTAGTTGATTGAGCACCATGCAACATTGAAACTCTGTACGTAAGCTGCATTGATTATACCCAGTAATAATTATAAATGTATTTTAATTGCGCACATTAGATTGAAAAGTGAATTTAATTCTATAATTTAATTTTTCTAATATTCCGACGAGGCGTGTAATATTATTATTTTGTTTTATGGTTTGAGTATGACATTTTGTATTTTTTTTTTTTGGGAATATTTTAAGTTAGTTTACTGCATGGCCAGTATAATATAATAATACAACGAGCGGGTTCAAAACGAGACGGAACTATAAAAATGCACTCACGATGCGCCATAGGGGCCGACTTTTAAGGCCAAGTAAACTTCATCCAACAAACCTGTCTCTGCGGTGTTTATGTGTTGGTAACCGGTTTTTATTTGCATTCTACCAATCCATATAAATTATTTGACTTTATGTGGTTTGACACCGGTGTGAATGCAACTATGAGATAATATGGAAAATTTTTTTTTTTTTTTTTTAAAAATTTTAGGTTATTCTAATAGTTGTATCTATATATTTTTAAATAAATGTTGTATATTCCACAAAAATCGTAAAATATTATAGTTAATTTGCATAAAAATAATTTCGGTTGCAGCCACTCATAATAATTTATAATCACATGCTTAGTGCTTACATTATAGGTAGGAAACCTATATAACATATTATTTTAATGATTTATCATAATTCATAACAATATACCAAAATGTTACATAATAATATTACAAAAATCATAATATAATATATTATAATTAAACTAAAATGTTTAATAATTGGCAGTAGTGATAAGTCATAGACAATAATTATAAACTTAAAATTTTCCATAAACACAAATTATACTGCTTTTAGTCCGACGATCACATAAATAAATTAAAAAAATATTTACTAGTGCGGATTTCCATACTAAATAGTACAAATCAATAAATTTCAAAACTGATTATACAACATCGAAATTCAGAAGAAAATAATTCTTTAACGATTATAATAATATTATGCTAAGTGCATTTTTCAAATAACTATATTTGTATTAATTTATCCGTTTAACATTGTTTTAGATAAAACTAACATTTTAACTGAATGTACGTAAGTAGGTAGAGGAACTCATATTATAATTATTGATGTGTTGTAAATTAATTATATATTTTACAATTTACTGTATTAAATCGATTCTCGAGTTTTTGAAAATTTTTTGGTAAAATTTTATTTTATTGAAGTAATTCCATTATTATAATCTCTTATAAGGATGTTTTTAATTAAAGTAAATTAAAAAAATCTACTGTTAATTTATTATCTTATCTTATCTTATATATTTTCTTATTCGAATAAAAACATTTGACTATACTTATAAACACGATTTAAGTTGTATACAAACTGCCCTGGTCAAAACCGGGTTTGATATCGTCAGTATATTAAGCGTCTGAACAGAACTGAGTATAAAATGTATAATTTATAATATATATATATATATTATAACGTTTAAATCTGTCGCAACTCGTTTGAAATGGAAGTATTTATGTTTCGGTGAATAGTATTAATCGACGTCATTACAACACGATTTGCAGCCCAGTTTTTCTTAAATAAAATAATAGTCACATTTTCAATCTCTGCTTTTTTTACTCTGATATTGTAATGCAAATAATTATCCAAAGTATTATATTATTATATCCTACGTAAGTACTGGGATTGTCGACAGGTATTAATGGTATTATAATACTAAATAATTAAAAGAGAAAGTCACGAGAAGTATCGGGATGTAAATAATTTAACGTATATATATATATATATATATATAGTATATACACAGTAGGTAATATATAGTAAATAATACCTACTTTATAATAAGTATATACTTTGTATTTATCTTTTTTAATTTCAAAACACGTAAAATAAACCATGAGATAACTCGGAGAACTTATAAACAGTCTGTGTATATTTTCACGTTTATGATAAAATAATTAATCTGTGTAATGACCATATTATGCACGATAGTTATTGTACGACTGGACCAAAACTAAATAATAATAAAAACATTAAATATTTGACATAATATCGATGATAGTAATATTTGCAGCCGTAGGTACAAAGTACAAACAGGAAGAAATTGATTTCAATTATTATGTTCATACTTTTATCGTAACCGATTAATTGACTAAATCTGGTAGGTACCTAATGACAATAGGCATACACAAACGATATTGTTTTGATAAGTTTCTATTATGAGTCTTCTCGAGGTTTGCCCTAGCACACAGATCGGGATCTGGTATATTGGTACCTATGGTCGTAACAATAATGATAATTGCGATAAGAATCGATAGTAGCAGCCATTATAATAACTGTATGTTTCTAAATATTAATAGCAAAATATAATATAATAAAGGCACACCACCTCACGTAGATTTCGGACTTTAGTGCTGGACGGACCGTCGACGATACCATATAGCTATACTTTCATTAATCAGTTCGCGGCGTCTTACGAAATTCGTGAACGATATAATATTGTCTCGTGCGATCGTCGGGTGAAAAGACAGTTGCCAAATTAAATTAATAAATAATAATAATAAAATATCGATTATTTTTTTATTATTATTGTTAGTATTTTCGCGATCGCGTAATATTCGAAAAAAATGCGCAAACTCCGGGACACGGCGGCCGCGGGCCTTTGCTGTTGCGTCACGATACGAGCCTTTTCGCCCGCCTCGTGCGACAGCGAAACGGCCGCTGCGGATCGCGTGGGTTGTTATTCCATTTCCGACGAACGAACGGAAACCACCTGCACCGAAATCCCACTACAACCCGAACAACAACCAACCGATTTTTATTCTTTGTTCCAGAGCCTCAACGGAAGACTGTTGTTCGCCATCATAGCTTCGGCTTTCGGTTCGGCATTCCAACATGGGTACAACACAGGCGTGGTGAACGCTCCCCAAGCGGTAAGTACCTCAACAATATGTCATAATATGAACCTACCCATTAAGCACCCATTTAACTAGGTCTCGTTTGTGTTACTCGCATTCATACCCGTCTACTTCGCGTTACTTGCTGGGCTGTCAACTTCAAAACGGCCAGAGGCGTCGAGTGGTAAACCCCTTCCCTGGGCGGGCGTCGGTAGGCCCCACAAAGAATATCGCACATTTCGCAACCCCACATCACCTTAGTCGGGTTCTCTGGCCCTCAATCCACGACTCCATCTTAACGTTTCGGATTCGTCAAGAGTTTGGTTATAACATGTGAGAACGCTCCTCGCGATCATGTTATTTTTTATATTCCACCCCGGTGGGATTTTAATATAATATGTGAGTGGAGGCAGGAATCGAAATTCCAGACAGCCGGCGTCGAACAATGTTGTTCTTAAAAAAAAAAAAGGATTAATAGGGTCTGAGCCTATACTCGTGTCGTCTTATGTATAGTTTATAACATTATTATTATAATAAATCGTGTTTAGTTGTCTACCCGTGTAGGTATTTTACAAGGGGTTGATCTCGTTAGCGGGCACAATTGGTTTTTCGTTACCCGATTCCGGTTTGGTGGGTAGGTAAATACCCGACCGATGGTTCCCGCCATCGTATATGCACCGTCAGCATTCCGACCTGGGTACGATACCAGCGTGGTTAACCACGCAAACTGTAACCACCTCGCCCATACTCACACTCACACACACACGAGATTTTATTACAAGTAATATAATATATTTTTAATATGCCTAACGATTGCGTACGACAGCTACACGATGATGATTTTTTTTTTTTTTAATACACACATAATCCGTTCGGTAGGGTGGGGATCGAAAATATTTCTGAAAGAAAAAAATACCTAGGCACGGCACAATATCGTCGTAAGATTCGGATTCCCGACCCGAGACTCGGTTCGTCTTACCTGCATTCCTTGGATAATATTATAATAGGTATTATAAAAAAAAATATCGTTACTCCGAGGGGGTTGGTTTTTTATGGTTCAAAGCAAGGCAGTTGCATCGAGTGTTAAAAATGTAAAATATATACCCACTCGTATACCCGACGTCTTGTAATAATTTATTGGTATATAGTGGCGGCTGGTACGGACGATAACGGACACAGGAGTTCGATGGGTGCGCGCGCGCGAGGTTCACCTTCAATTATCGATTTCGAGAGACATAATATTATACTTGTACATATTATATTTTTTTCATTTCTACTTTCCACGATAGACTAATCGAGTTGTTTTTTTTCTCCATCAAATATATTCAAAATAAATCCCCAAAAAAAAACTTTTACGGCCACACACACACACACACACACGCGCGCCCGGACCGGACTCAGGAATGCACGTCGGAATATCTGTCCGCGGACGGCTATAAAACGCGTTTGGAATACGTCTTATATACATATTATGATAATATAATATTATTATATTATGTGCTTATATATATTGTGGAAAATAAAATTAAAAAATAAATCCCAGGGAACCGTTTTTGTGAGCGCCTCCTGTGATGTGGTGCCGGCCTCCGACGACTGCGGCCTCTGCACTGTCGTCGGACAACATGTTTCCTGCCGATATAAATCTCGTTTTAATTTCCAACGCAGCGGAGAGCATAGGTTTATTAAATGTGTTTTTTCGAAACCTGCACGTCTTTGGAACGCATTCTCGTGTTTGTGTGTAGTGTTACAAAATGTATTTTTTCTCTCCCGATTCGAACGCACTATGAGTGAGTAGTGTAGTGCGCACCCAGCGAAACAAAAACTAGAAAACGCAGTAATTCGATATTTTTTCAAACGACTCTACATATAGGTATATGATAATATTATACTTCACAGATACTATCAGAGTATATTTTTTTTTTTAATTAGCTGCTCTCGTTCATGTCACTGGTACCTATATATTATAATTAGGCCCGGCATAAACATTTCGGCCAAACGCGTGTTTGTGTGTAGTGTTACAAAATTTATTTTTTCTCTCCACATTCGAACGCACTATGAGTGAGTAGTAGGTAGATATAGGTGTAGTGTGCATTAGGATACTTCCACAATTCCACATGGGAACTAGAATACGCAGTAATTTGGTATTTTTACGAACTATTAGGTATATATGATATAATACTTTACACATTACTATGAGAGTAATTTTTTTTTAATTATAGCTGCTCACGTTCTGCCGTATGTCACCGGTACCTATCTACCTATACATATCAGGCCGGCGCAAACATTTCGGCCGAAATTTGAATTCGCACCTTTAACGCGATCGTAGTCGAATATTATTGACGTGCGTAGTAGACGCAATGCTGAACGGTTTATTTTTTAGCATGTTTCCAGCCGATATATATCTCGTTTTAATTTCTAACGCAGCGGAGAGCATCATAGGTTTATTAAATGTGTTTTTTTTTCGAAACCGGCACGTCTTTGGAACGCATTCCCGTGTTTGTGTGTAGTGTTACAAAATTTATTTTTTCTCTCCACATTCGAACGCACTATGAGCGAGTAGTTTAGGTAGATAAGTATGGTGCGCATTAGGATATTTCCACACAGGAAACGAGAACCTTGAAAACGCAGTAATTTAATATTTTTTCAAACTACTCTATAGGTATATGATAATATTGTACTTTACAGATTACTATCAGAGTATATCTTTTTAATTAGCTGATCTCGTTCTGCCGTATACGTCCGTGTCACTGGTACCTATACATAATTAGGCCCGGTGCAAACATTTCGGCCTAAATTCGAATTCGTACGTTTAACACGACCGTCGAATATTATTGACGTGCGTAGTAGACGTAAATGCCGAACAGTTTATTTTTTTTTTACGCACCAAGTGAATTGTTTTTTAACCTCCAAGTATATTTTTCTGTTTTACGAACGCAAAACAAATAATAGCCGTCACTGTTTGGCTGGCTTTAATAATATATCATTACGTCGCTGCGAGATTGTTTCTGTTTTTCGACAAAAAGGAAACTCATTCGACTGGTAGAAACGCCGTGTTAATAATGTAGAATTGATGCTCTGTCGATAATCCTCCGGAAATCCCTCAGTTGATTTACGTGGCCCGCTACAGAATTTTCTGTCGTGTTTAAAAGTGCGTTACCAACCTGTAGAATATCACGCTTATACGACCAATCGGTATCAGATCGTCAAACATTAGCGCATAAAATCGGGCGAGGGGATTTCAGGGGCGTCATTTCAATTTTTTTTTGTTGGTGCGAAAATGTTTGCAGGCCATTCAAATCATTACCAGGCCACATAGAAAACATTTTATTTTTTTTCGGGGTGGGGGGGGGGTGGGCCAAGTGGGGACAAAAACTATAGAATATTTGTATAATTTATTTAACATGTCAATTAATATATTAGTATGAAAATATCACACAATGTTACTATTTTTGACGAACTATGTGTCGGTACTTTTAATGTATTTATTTTATATTGTGGATACCAGTGTACAGTGGTATTTACATTTGGTAAATAAATGTATGGGTAAAAAACACCTTTATAATTAAATAACTAACCGAACCTAACCTACACATTTTTTTCCCTGCATACCTACTCAAAATATATAACATTGCTAGATTATAAAACCAGAAATTTATTTTATGGGTACCCTTCTTCACAATGTTTGTGTTATAATTTTATCAATTATAATATTGTGGGACCTCAAAACCACATTCTCGGAAATTAATCATTAGTACAATAATTTGGTTTTTTTAATACTGAAAAAATATAAAATATATATCTTATATAAAACACTTGGGCATATCGGAGCTTATAATTATTGTTGGCAGGCCAAAGAAGGCATTTAAAAAAAAAAATTGGTGCAAATGTGCTGCACACTAAAATAATACGTGTAAGGCACCCACTACTGTAAACCACCCACAATCATAGAATATTATACGTTATTTTACTACAAGCGGGGTGCGTGATTTTTTCCATATCGTTACAGCTGATCGAAAAATGGATTGGCGGTGTGATATCTGCCAGAAACGACGGCAAGCCAACGGACCAAACACAAGTGACATTGATATGGGCTATTGCGGTGTCGATATTCTGTGTCGGCGGTATGGTCGGCGGTCTGAGTACAGGCTTCGTGGCCGAGAAGTTTGGTCGCAAGGGCGGTTTGCTAGTGTCCAACGCACTGGTCATCCTGTCGGCTGCACTCCAAGGTAAGGCGAAAATCGATCCGTGTTTGATTTTACTCAAACGATAGTTGCGATGTAGTATTAGTGCAGACGGTTTTACACTTTTTGACATAAATTCGTATAATATTATAGTCGTACACGTTAAAGCACTTATCGTGTAGGCCGGATCATAATATAACATAATATATTATAAGGTATATATTATACATTTATTATAGACATTAATTGTATTGTGATGGAATTAAAAAACCTTTTTAACGTTTTACTTCTACTAGACATATTATAGTGTCTACTTAAACAAAATAGTATTTGTTTTTTTTTTTTTTGGAATCCATTTCTGAAAGCCAATAGATTCTTTTCGTAAAAAACCAATATACCTATAACCAGTATACCTACAACTAATATCCGCATATATATAATATATTATGTAATATAATACGTTTGTCGTTAGATAATTAAACATTAAGCATGCACATGTGTACACTCAGTGCACTGATGTTGACAGCCTATGCTCATCTGCAACACGCTGAAAAGCTACGTCGTTATTATAACCAATGAATAAAACATTGACATTAGTTCACTGTTTTAATATAATATGGTAATTTATTCAAATACAATTTCTAATTTCTCTACGACTTATTATATATTATAGTATCCCGCCAAATCCCGTACCAAAGTCAGGGTCGACTGGTGTTATTAGTGTTATTTATTACGTAGGCAGTTGTAGGCACGTGTTGTATCCGCCAAGGAGACGTCAATAAAATGTCATATAGTCATTACCACCCACGCTCTTAGTTACGTGTATTTACTCGCAGTCGACGAACTAATTATAATTTTAAACGCTTAAAAATAATATTTTGTACGTTATTTTCATTTAAAGACTTCCATGGACTAGTCATAGAGCATAGCTATAATGCATCGAAGTAACTTTTAACTTATGTTAACTTGGAATAAATCTTATACATATTAATTTTAAAAATATTATCAGGACGAACTTGAGAAATCAAGTTTAATTGAAAAATATCGTATAGGTAAATTCAAAAAATTCTTCTACTTTAATTGATACACTGATGAATACTTTTCATCCGGATGTCTTACCCCTGACATTCGTGCGGATAATCGAGTAAAAAACAATCTCGCTTTGGTGTAGAAACGATAGGCGTGTTTGTATCATACCAACTGAACCGAATTTATTAAAACAAAATATGTTTAGCAACTATATAGACATACCACATACATTGCCTACACTATAGTATTCTCAATAGTCATCAATGACGCTACAAATTGTCAAAGGTTGCGACTGTAAAAGAAAAAATTGGACGTCCGTAACACGAAGCGTTATTTATGTAACGATTAACTGTAAATTGTCGTCAAGCTCACGTATGCACGTGTAGTATAATAATAATATTATGATTGTGATTATTATTATTATTATTATTATGTAGTCGACGATGGTGTACAGCATAGTACATATCACATTTGATACATAGCAAGTCGACGTTTATATAACGTCCAATTGATGTTAATTGGGTCCGAGGAATTTCCTCCCGCATCCATACGTTTTCTTCTTACTCCACAATATTCACGCGATGGAGCCTAAGAAATTGATTATATTGTATATTAACCGGTCGTTTAGACTTTTTATTTGTATTGTTCAAAACGTCACTCGCCGTATTATCAGCATTACACTCGTATACGATTGTCGTATAGAATTTTATTATTTTTTTCATTTAACGAATATATATGGTTACGAACAAATACGTGCTGTCGCAACTGCAGAAACATAACTTTGTATACAGGGGGATTTTATAACTTATATGCACTATTATAATATCATTGTCCCCGTAATTGTTTGTGTTTTTAAATCAATACCGAAAAATATAGAATACATGATTACATAGAATATTGTAAATGCCATGTTATGTATACGCTGCAAATTTCTATTATGTTTTTGAAAATAAAATTATGCATTTTCTATTAAACGAAATAACTACAATTTCTTTTCACTGAAAAAAGAAAAAAAATCTCCGACTGTTTAATATTATGCTTAAATATCACAACCATACGTTATAACTGTCTAAATATTTTATCGTTTTTTCTTCTCTTGAAAACATTGCAGTACGTATTATTGTAATGCCTCGTAGATTGTAATATAATATATGGTTCGTAAATCATAGAATTCACACGTATTTTAAGCATAATTCCTAGTCAATGTTTTGATATTTTTACGTCTATATCAGAGGTTCACAATCTTTTCTGACTCACGGTACAGTAGGGTATTTTCTAATGATATTGCGGAGATAATAGTGTATAATATTATTTATATTTTTCAATTTATCATTGGTGTTGCCAAACCAGTATAAAAATAAAAATATTTGAAGTTTACGGTATTTCACAAAATACCTACTCACAATAAATTTATCTTTCATATAAGAAATTTTTTTCTTAAAAATTGCGAAACTTATGTTTGATGCTTTCTCTATTTTAAATAATTCTGAATCCAATAGTTTATGGCATCGACGTTGCGGGAACCGCCGGTCTACATGATATACACACGTACATAATATTATATGATACATACTATATAGTTTTAGTTAAAAAATATTATCTCGAATTGAAATTTAAAAAAATAACAAACGCCACTCATGAATTATTTATTCGAACTGTCCGTAAAAATTATTATAAATTATTTTCGCGTTTTATACGCATTCGAATATACTGCACGTCATGTGTATTCGTTTTCGGATGAGTTCTAGATATTATATGATTATGTATTGTACACTTATAACGTTTGATATTTTTGCCCATTTAATACCGAATAGTTTAAAATTGTTCGCAAGCCGTCTGGCAACGCAGTAGACGACGAGGCCAGTGAATTATATTATTTTCTTCGCGAGAAATGCGTACACGTCCAGTCTTCGTCTTCGTTTTGTATGCATTTTAAAACTAATTTTATTATTTATGAAGAGCAAAAAAAAAAAAAAAAACTACAAGAAAAATATTATCTCACGCGCTTTGCACACCTGACCTAACCGTTTAGAAAATAAATAAATATTTTTCATGATCTAACAAAATATAATCCGTCAATTTCAGCAGTAAGCAGCTTACTGCTTTCTATATACTTTCGTAATATGTTTACAGGCCAACTCTGTACGCGCTTTCCTCGTTTTTCCTTTTCCTTTTACAGCGGAGAGTGCAAGGTGAAGGGGTTGAGTTCATCAAGTCCAACGTCGTAATTACCAACATAGATCACTATATTGTCGTGATTCACTCGACTTTCGTATACATTACTGAAATTCGCATAATATTACCATCGATATTATGGTCGTACGATATTCTTGCAAAGTCTGTTCAATAATAACACGTGCATTAGTACCTATCACATATTATTGTGTAGTGTGTATAATATTTATCATGCGTTACCTATGGAAAACTAATTTTATTATTTGTAAAGAGCAAAAAAAAAGAACTACTGAAAATAATAATTATCTCACGCGCTTTGCACATGGCATTTAGAAAATTAATAAATATTTCAATGACATATTTTTCATAATCTAACAAAATATAATTCGTCAATTTCAGCAGTAAGCAGCGTACTGCTTTCTATAATATATACTTTCGTTATATGTTTACAGGCCAACTGTATACGCGCTTTCCTCGTTTTTCTTTTTCCTTTTGCAGCGGAGAGTGCAGGGTGAGGGGGTCGAGCTCATCAAGTCCAACGTCGTAATTACCAACATAGATCACTATATATTGTCGTGATTCACTCGACGAATTGTACTCGACTTTCGTATACATTACTGCGATTCGCATAATATTACCATCGATATTATCGTATTCCTGCAAAGTCTGTGCAACAATAATACGTGCAGTAGTACCTATCACATATTATTATGCATATAATATTATCATGTGCTACCTATAGAAAACACAGGCACGCGTGTGTGTTTGTTTATTATTTTTTTTTCGCGTGCGAATGCTTTCACCGGCCGTGTTGACTGTTTGCCAATGTTATTCGCCATTTAAGGAGCGATGCCCTTTAGCGCGTAGCACGCGATTGCATCTGCGAGGAAACGCGGTCGACGTGTTCTCAAGTGCTTTTTTATTCAAATTTTATCAAATATATTATAAATCGATACATTTCCATATCGTCTATATATATATATATATAGACGATAATAATAGGTACCTACCTATTCCACCCTCGGTGCGAATCGTACGACTTTTGAATGCGATGCAATTATATTGTTATTATTCTTATTTTATTAACGAAATATATTAAATTAACCACCTGCAGCAGCATTATAATATCTACCTATATTATGTACGTGGAAAGATTGTTTGTTTGGTTTTCCGAACATACCCATAAAGGAAATCGTTTCAAAACCCATACAAGTATATTATTCACATGGTGGAGATACGATATTGTTACATATTCTACGTTTGTCATTATTTAGTGGTTTTTTTTTTTAGTTGGTGGTGAAGTTTAACGACCGCGCATAATATATTATTTCTTTTAAACGAATTTAAAGTAAAATCTAAATTTATACTCATAATATTATATAATATGACAGTTGAAAGTAACACATCATGACGTGTACCAATGTATTAATTTGTTCTATGCATATTTTATTGTAATTATTGACAAACATAAATTAACTTTGTCGCATTTATATTATATTTAGGCGTTTCAAAGATGTACTCATCGTACGAACTTATCATCATCGGACGTTTCATCATCGGCATCAACTCCGGACTTAACGCTGGGCTGACCCCAATGTACCTGGCCGAGATCTCTCCCATGAATTTACGTGGATCCGTAAGTATACAATTTTCCGGAACAGCGCTTTTCGCATATACCTACGTAGACTTTTATATTTATAAATAATGTGTACCTACATAATAATATGTATAATAGACATTTTTGTTTTTTGACAACTCAACGGCTAGGTATTAAAATATATTTTTTACTCTGACGGTTTATACAGGTCGGAACCGTTTACCAACTGGTCGTTACCATTTCGATTTTGATTTCCCAAATATTGGGTTTGGACTACATTTTGGGTACAGCTGAGCTTTGGCCCATACTATTGGCCTTAATCATCGCGCCAGCCATATTCATGTTCGCCACATTGCCTTTCTGCCCGGAATCACCAAAGTACACGCTGATCAACAAGAAGAAAGACATCGAAGCTGAGAGAGGTATGTAATCATAATATACCTACCCACCTATTATTTAACCCAGTGTTCAAAGTATTCAAATACATTTTTAAGCTTAGTCATATTGTGTGATACATTTACCTGGTACATAGAACAATGCAGAGAATACATTTAATTTTTACCATTAAATACAGCGATGGGCTGTCGAGAAGACTGGAAGGGTTGACCGAACACTCTATCCTATCTGACATTATATAATATTTAAAAATGTGATGTAATAATAATTTTGAAAATGATTAATCCCTCTGAAAACTTGTTTAGTGTACAAATTTGATTATAAAGGTACCTTCATAAAATTAATACAAATCATATTCACATCGATGTGATATAATTATAGAATTAAAATTACAGAAACTCAAAACGTTATTTAAATCTATAAAATGAATGATGAAACTTTTTACATTTTTCACTTTTTATTTTGTTTTAAATTCTATTTCATGTAATTTTTATATATTTATTTAATGCGTGTTTCGAATACTTAATGAGTATATGTATTTGAACACTTTTACTCGAATATTCTAAAACACAGTGGCTATACTTATCCACCCATAATCAATGCAATTTTATATACTATTACCTAAGTACTCCATGAGTGTGATTCATCTGGGTTTTGGTTAGGATTCTTGCTAGAAGTGATCATGGATTTTCTGTGTTTCCGGGTTTTGCGGTCTTTGGTGAAATCAAATGACGTGCACACAATCATACTATTATACAAATTAACGTGGCATTTGATTTCACCAATAAACCAAAAGGAAATTCGATAAATATTCGTTTTCCGATCGGTCTTATTTTATTATACTATATAGATGCGATTACAATATTATTGCAATAATTGTATACATAATAAACCTAATTTCCATTATCGTTTTTGTAAAGTTACGTTGTATCAATAACACATTATAATATCATGTTTCTTGTAGGACTGCAATGGCTGAGAGGAACGATCGAAGTGCACGACGAGATGGATGAAATGAGAGCTGAAAACGAGGCTATGAAGGTTATCCCAAGAGTAACTCTTCGTGAGATGTTGTCGAACCCGATGTTGAAAACGCCACTAGGAATATCTGTGATGATCATGTTGTGCCAACAGTTGTCCGGTATCAACGCCGTAAGTATTACCCATAAATTCTACTAGGTAACTTTCTAGTAAATGTATAGGTAATATACAAAATATGTCTTTTTCATATAAAACACAATATTGCTCGTTTGGAGTTTTGCGAAATTATATATTTTGTCATTATATTATGTCATGTAACGTTTTTTTTCCACATTTGCTCGTGTCTTTCACAAACGTATAATATAGTTTGTCTAAAATTGTTTGGTTTAAATTTTCGACGAGCCATGATAATTATGTAGCAACGCTGTTCACAGATACGACGAGCCACTACCGTTGCTTCCTATGTATAATAATTATCGACCGGTCATCGACAAAATTAAAATAAAATAATTTATATTAAACAATACGAGTTAACTTAATACGATTCTTAGACTCGGACAATTATGTCCTACCGCTGTACACTTGTATCACGAAAATAGTAAAAATTGTTACTGTTTCCAGGTCATGTTCTTCTCCACGAAAATCTTCAATATGGCTGGGATGAGCAATGATGGAGCCAAGTACGCCACGCTCGGCATGGGTTCACTCAACGTGATAATGACGCTGATCTCTCTATTTTTGGTTGAACTCACCGGTCGAAAGACTCTGTTAATGATTGGATTCTCTTCCATGTTCGTCGTCACCGTTATGCTTACTATCGCTCTGATGTTTGTGGTAAGTGCACATGTCTTATAACATTTAGGCCATAAAACTAAAATCATATGATTATCGTTATGCCTAGGTGGTTTGTTATTGTGGAGACGAGTATTTTTTTTTTGAATGGAATGGAAAACATTTTTTTTTATATTAGTATTATTTTTTACACATTGTACTAGTCTTAAGGATGACATTTAAGGGGTAGATGGATACAATTTCATATTATAATATCCAATTTCTAATACGCAACTGCGAGACTTAGTCGTTATTACAATTATTAATCGTTTTTTAGTTGGGCTAATTTTTTATTTTTAAAATTAAATTTCAAAAAATATTACAATCCATAAAATAAAGCAATATTATGACCTTCTATGCTAATAAACGAGACATTGCAATAAATGTATATTTTTAAATACTAAATGGCATTTTATAATGGAATTCGAAAAAGCAGCAAAAAAACATCTTGTCAATTTTATTGACATGCTCAATTATTATCGGTATATACCATGTGATTAATCATGTCATATTAATTAAAACGTTCTAACAAAAATATTTAACTACACAATTCATATATAATTTATAATCATGTGGGTTGATTTATTTTGTCCAAAAAAAAAAATGTACAACTTTTCCAACCACCGAATGCGCATAATACAATATCATTATCTATTTACCTATTAATTGATCGTTTTTTTTTTGTTCTAACAGAATGTCAGCTCCATTGTGTCCGGTTTGGCCGTGGTACTCGTCATGGCCTTCGTCATCGCGTTCGCCGTCGGCCCAGGATCCATCCCGTGGTTCTTAGTGTCCGAATTGTTCAACTCGTCTGCCCGACCATTGGCCACCAGCATAGCCGTCGGAGTCAACTGGACGGCCAATTTCGTCGTCGGCCTGGGTTTCCTACCTCTGCAGGTAACGACAATCGCACTGCTCCCACGTGGATTGTGCCCACGATGTTGTATATACATATATAGGTTAGGCTTGGTATATGCCTGCAGTCTGGTATAGACCGTTGTGGTATCCGCCGAGGTTAAGTCCTTACACCATGAGGTTAACAATGGTAACTTTTTGAAGTCTGCAGGTGGTTGGCCACAGTCACTAATGTGTGCTGCGGTCAAGCATCGTCGTTGACCACCCGAGTTTTTTGCGACGTATCCTCGCTCCATATAAACACATGTTCAACAGTAAACCCTCAGACACCAAATGGTCTGGATTATGTAGCCAAGTCATTAAAAAAATGGTAAACATTTTACGTGAAAATTCCCGTTTTCCCTCTTCTGACTTTTCTGACTATTTTAAAAACAACTGCAGTTAAATTTTTTGCTTTTGAGCCACAATATCGACTAGATTCAATTTGCTATCAGAAATCAGCCTCAAATTGGAACACTTTTACACCTCATAAAGGTGACGTCAGACAACGCCTCTCACCCCTCGACTTTGTAAAACCATTGCAATCGGTCCGCTCAGAATCTAAGACATAATAACTACCTAATAATTATTTTTTACACATTTATTAATGTATATATTGTGTTAATATATATATATTTTTTTGCTCCATATAGGAAATGTTGCAGTCAAACGTGTTCCTCATATTCGTCGTGTTGCTCGCGCTGTTCGTGTTGTACGTGTACAAAAAAGTTCCAGAAACCAAGAACAAGACTTTGGAAGAGATTCAAATGGGTTTCAGACAAGAATCGTACAAATAATCAGGCGCGTCCTGTGTTACATAGTAGTAATAATAATAATAATACTATGACACCACCGAGAAAAAGATTCCTCAGCCAGAAGCTATATATAATACAAATACATATATTATATATATATATATTATACGAGTACCTTTTTCATTACAATATAAAAAAATATTTAAGTGGTATAAAAAAAAAAAAAATTAAATCATCATATACAGTTGTAATAATTAAATAAATTGAACCCCTCCCCCTGCCCCATATTATTATTATGTTAATGATTGTACATGTTGCGTATTGCACCCCGAAATCACCTTACCCGCATGAAATAATAGATTATAAAATATTTTATACCGCGTCCGTTTTCCACAGTTTTATAGTGGTCATCAACCGAATTCGATCAGTAAAAATTAATCTTCCATTCGAGTAACCACCTGTTTTTTCATCCAGATAACATTTTATTTTATTCTCAAAGATAGTATATTGTATGCATATTATTATTATGGTTTTTTTTTTTTTTTTTATGTTCTCTGTTAGAATCATATAAACATTTTTGCCAATATAATGCTCGTAAAATTGAATTATTTTTTCACGGGTAAAGATTATAATGTTTTAATTTATTTTATTATATTTTTTTTTTTGTGTATTTTTTATTAAATAAAAGTGTAATTAATTTTATCATTGCATCGTAATACTATTATCCTATCTACTATATTATTGATCCCTCAATGGATAGTTGATAAATCGTACCTGCACTATGTGGAGATCGATCAAAATAATGTATCAACTATATACCTGTTTAACTATTATTTTAAAAGAGAATAATGTTTGATTGTAATTTAAATAGACTAACTACTAATGTGTTATTTGCATAATTATTTTTTTAACTGACACATTATTTTTATATACATACTATATATATATATATTATAATTCATAAGTTTTCAGATGGAGCGTGATATTACTACTGGTTTAGTAGTTAACCGATGATAATAATTAAATGTTAGATAAAATATATTTAATATAATATATACCATTAGGGAAATTGAAAAGAGGTTGCATTTAACGTATCATTTGTATACAACATTATTATTTTTTTTTTTTAACTATTTATATTGTAAATTTCAATACATTATCATTGTGAAATTATTACATATTATGCATCATTAGATAAATAATATAATATTATAATAGATATAATTTAACCAAATTCATTTCTAATCCCGAAATGAATGTTACGTTCCAAAGTAAATATTGTAGTTGTTATTTTTCAAAATTATTAATTAGATAAAAAAAAATAAACACCTTTGAACTGGTTTTAAACAGAAAACAAATATTATGTTAAGATTAGAAAAAATGTTATTTTTTTTTTTGTTTAACTATATTACAAGTATTATAATACTGTGCATAATATATTATCAAAAATGAATTTCAGATGTTAAGTTAAATTTCAGTAACTAACACATTATTACAATGTAGGTATACACAATAATAGTAATCTACCTAGTAAATAAAAATAATACCACATACATGTTTATTTAAATATTTTTTAAAATACAAACAATTCTTATTAGAAAAATATTAATTTACAATAATAATTATAGATTTATTTTTATTTTTATTTTACTTATACTAATTAACATATTATTGGATTTAGAATTAGAATATATATTAAAGCCATACGATATTTTATAATTTTGTATGTATATTAACTATAATTAGCCATCCATTTTAAGACGAGACGTTTTATATTATTGGTGATCAATTGAATATAATTATATTTTTCAGTACGAATAATAGAAAAAGCTTTTATAAACTTCACTCATCAACACATGAATATACCTCTACCGACAATTAAAGACTTAAAGTGAAATAAAACCTTAATATTGTATCAAATTGTACAATCCTCTTAAAAATATTGATGTGTATAAATGAATAATAAATTATGTTATTTGTAACGCACAAATGTCAAGGGGACGTCGCACCCGCACGATGTGTTGTCTCCTTCTTACAAATGTGTAAAATAGAAAAAACCATTTTGCGCGGGAAACCACCGAAAAAGTTACAGTCATAATATTATTTAAGAAACGAAATTTTCACCACATAAAAGCTTTGTCTGTGAAATGTCTTTTTATTTTTTCACTATTATATCACTTGCACTTACATAGAAAGTATTTATTGTTTCAAAATACATTGTTGTTTGTGTTTTTCAAAAATTAATAACTTTTTTCAGAAAAAATATAAACGATATTGCACAGCAGAAATTCTCATTTTTACGTGGTGAAAATTTTGTTTCCTCTCGCAAAAACATTTTTTTTCTATGCCATACAAGTATAAGATACGAAGACAACATATGCTGGTGCGAAGTCCTATTGAGTACAAGTAGGTAACCTAAGTATAGGTGTCAATATAATTTAAAAGAAAAAAAAATATATAATACTATATATATTTCATAATTTTCATAATTTCATAATTTTTAACCTTTGGTTTTAAAATTTTTTTTTTTAACAATGAACCGATACAATACTGAAATAATAATTAATTATTCTAGGTTTGGGTTTTAAATCGAAATTGTGTCAAAGATTAACATGTGAAAACTATTTCTTAAATTTATTTTAAGAACCCATAGAATAACAGTGTAATGAGTATGGGTATATTATTTGTATTATGTGTGAATATTATCATTCATTAGATACGCATAATTAGAATTTAGCAGTCAATTAAACACTCAGTATAGCCACCTTGCACTTGGGTGCAATAAACTAATGAAACATTAATATTTCTATACACTTCAGCAAGTCCTAAAAGCAGTTTGATAACCTATAAGTGAACTTGACATTACATTGTATTTTATATGAATCAAAAAATAAAACAGATATAAAATATGAATTAATGTTGTTAACTATAGTTACCTATTAGCAAACCTTACAACTACAGCTGTAATTACTTAGACTGGAATGACTAGGTCAATCATGATTTTCGAAAAAATTACAATAATTAAACTTTGAATTGGGGAACATTGTATATTCAATCATTCGAAACATAAACAAAAAAAAAAAAAAAAAACCAGTGCCTGTATCGTGTATAATTAAATTTTAAACTTGGACAAAATTTCAATTTTATTTTTTCTCACACATTTGTATTTTTGCCCTACCAAACAAATCGAATTTAAATGTTTCGTTCTATATCAATATTTACCTACTATAACATCCACAATGGCTAAACTGGCTGTATAAGCGCATCGAAATGTATAAATTAAAATACAAATTATATTTCTACAGTAGCGATGACTGTCATCTACTATGGCCGACTTTTCGAGAATAATCGAGTGCGTAGTAAAATACTATTATTTAAATGTTATTATAAGTATATATTGTTATGAGCGATATAAAACTATTTATTTAATTATATAATTATGTAAACAAATATTTCGCATCGATAATTATTACATTTATTTGGCTAGTGGTCAATATAATAACTGAGTAGGCACATTGCTCAGTCGAACGTCGGAAATTAATGTGTAGGTACCTACCTAAAGTATTACGAAACGATTTTAAAGTCGTTATTGGAATAAAAACAAAATTTAATATAATTATAACTGTTAATTGTTACGAGTGTATTTTTTTTTTAAGTCTTATCAGTTATGAATGTACAAATTATTATCTATTCGCATAGCCATGTGTATTATACAGTCGAGTTTCGACAACTCAAATGCGATAAAAATTAATATTCGACTTGTGCGATTTTATAGTTGTATACCTCAAAATATGTAACTTGACGATAATTCAATGGACGAGAAAAAAATTCGAATTGTTACGAAGGTTTTCGAGTTACCGCGACTCGACTGTATGTTATATTTTATTATTAGTAAAATTGACCTATATTATTGGCAAAGACAATAAATTTCGTGTGTATAATATTTTATATTGATAATAATACAATATTTTATATAATATATAATTATATTTGATCCGTCATACGCGGCTCTTAACGACAAATTGGTGAATTAGATTTTACAATTTTTATTCAGAGTGATGATATCAAATAAATCACATTATTATTGGTTATTGGTTTTCGTTTGTTTTTTGACACCTGTCTTACTATGAGTAATGTTTAATATCGTTAACAATATAGTCTTACGAAAGTCGTAAGTAAAACGATTTATCTTTACAATGGTACACATTTTTTTTTTGTTTTGCATAAAAACCGTGTCTGGGCCAAACAATGACTAGGATATATAGTTTCGTACAAACACGATAATATTTTAACGCTAACTATATCATTTTTAGCTCCATATACTTACCCGATCCAATAGCTCGAACACGAAAAATATGAGTGAGTAGAAGTGCTCTGCGACTCAGATTGTCGACGGTTTGAATTCAAAAACGTCATTGTCCGGAAAATAGTCTTCCAGACTGTGTACCAAATTTGGACAGCTGTCACTTAGCAATTACGCTCTTAGGAGAGGAGGACGTTTGATATTTGGAAACATTAAACACGTCATAATATTGTGATATTTGTCGAAGACATTTTTCTTGCGGTTTTCCGATAATTCGCTCTTGCTTAGATAATATGCTTATAATATATTATACATTTATAAGTCAAGTCTCGATAACTGGAATAAAAATAAATTTGAGTTATGTATTTTTCGAGTTATATTCATCAAACATGACTTGAAAACGCCTCAGAGGGCGAGTAAAGAATATTCGAGTCGAGGAGGTTTTCGACTTGACTGTATTAATCAATATTATGAAATATATGAGGGGGCGCATTAGATAGGCAATTCACGGGCATCTTTCTATCATCATAATATTAATATATCGTATGCTGTATTGTGTATTTAGTAATTATTAATATAATTTAATATTTTCGTTCGTATAATAAAAAAAATCAGATCACTTTAACAAACGTCTGTCTCGGGCAAATGTGTTCACACCATGGAAGTGATGAGCAGCCGCTGAAACGGTTATTTGAGAATAATTTCTATTTAAAGCAAATAAAATGTGAGATATCTTGTGAGATGGCGAAATCACCAAATAATTTCAGAGAATAGTTTTTAATATCTTTGGTCAAAAAAAAAAAAAAAACTGTGCCATATGTATAAATAAAAAAAAAACCGGGTATGTGGATATCGCTCTGCTGTACAGTAAGTTACAAGTGGGTCAATGTATAATGGATTGTATATTAAACTTGAATTCAATGGTATAATATCATTGTATAAGAAAAACGATTCTGGGCGGAGACGGTTTGTCAGTCTGGATATTTTATATTGTTATTATTTATTATATCCTGTAAGTTGAATTAATATTATAATAATACCATAATTTTTCATTCGTTTCTATGGTGATGAACAAAGTGTTAGAAATTTAAATCCCATTTTTAGTGGTTTTTCGTAATTGGTCGGTGGTTTTTAACGTGGCATTAAATAGTTATCGAGAAAATCGAAAAATTACCTCTCTAAAGTACCATCTTGATCCAATTTTCTAAAAGATAAGGTACTGTATATTATGTAGAAATCGAAACACTCCTTCTGGTAGAAATTTTGTAAACAGTATAAAAATAAAAAAAAAATAAACACCATTGTAAGACCACTCTATAGCTTCGTCGCTCCACTCAGAATCTAATAATATCGGTGTGGCGCTATTATAATATTTATTATTATTATTGTTATACCATCTTGCATAGGTAGCAGTCAGCTGCGTTTCATGTCTACTTTTGATCACTAGAATTGTACAATAAATCAATAAACAAACAACCATTTTTTTTTCATGATTAATACGTGTATTTCGTTTATGTGTTCACATTTGCTCACTCGTTCAACATACCAAAAAAAAAAAAACAAACAAACAATTGCAATTAATAATAGGTATATTAGGTATCAGCGGTTCTATATAATATATAATAATGGTGAATTTAGTTATTCGATGTTCGACTATTGTGAATCAAGTTTAGTGTCATCGGTTGTTCGGTGTTGTTTATAATATTATATAACACGATTGGATATCTGATTTTCTGTTTCTTATTAATATTATATCACATTGAAATCCGAAAACAAGTCTGTCAAATGGCTACAGGCTGCAGCATGAACTAGATACGCGATATTATTACAAAAACTACGGGTAAAAAACGTCGAATAATTTGATATTGTGTTGCTTTTATGGTGCATACAAACGATAGCAAAATATTATAATATGTTTATAGTATATTGATTGTACGGTTCGAACGAATAATTCGTTTCCATTTAAATTAGAACATCGCAAAGGAACATGATCTAAACTCATATTAAATTATAAACATATAGCCATAGACAACAAAATCTCCGGAATCGATATACAAATAAAAAAAGGTTTTTTTTTTTTTTTAACGTTGGACAATATAATATTACCTATTACAATATGGTTTGTATTTAAATCGGTTTAAATAGTTTTGGTATATAATTAATAACTATGAATAATCATACAGCGACGCCTTAATTATTACACTATTCGTATGAACTATGATTACAGTATTACACGACTTACACAGTTATAAAGCAATCGACTGTTTTAAGTACAACACAATGTATATGAGTGTATAATGCTTAAGTTTTTCGAGCAAAGCATTCGCCGGAGATGAAATAAAAAACAAATTTTCCTATGCTTATTATCAACAAACAGACGAAACACATTTTTTTATCTAATTTTTAAATTAAGATATTAGTTGTGTTACGAAATAATATTATGATTAAATAATAATAGGTATACAAAATCAATTAATTATTTTTATTCAACAGGTGTTTATAATAATTTCCCTTTCAATATTAAGTTATCCTTCTTTTTGATGCATCATTACTAAAAAACAAATTACACGACAAGCTTAAAACTACAATAGTTATCTAAATTCATAATTCACACACAGTTATGTTGTTATATATTATGTATTTTATATTGTGATCATTTTTTTTTTTTTTTTTTTTATGAAACTTGCTTAAAAAACACTTACACGTTATTTTTGATTAAACATCGAGTTATATAATTGCCATTTAATATTATATTATATTCTAGGATCCTGAGTGTCTATACTTATTTTAAATATTATAATATAAACGTATAGTATATTAATATATAGTATCATAATTATTATTGTTTAGTATTGATATTCACTCCCATTATATTATGGTTGATTTAACAAAATATGACATAAATATAATACCTTGGTTAAATCGCTTAAATCTAAATCAAACATTTTCATACTGGATTTAACACGTATTGTTTATATTTTAGTTTAAGTCTAATATATTTTATTTGTGTTGTATTAACTATTAAAATTAAATTAGACAATATTTATCGATAGGTATATAATATATAATATGTAGTGTGTTTGTCTTAGAAACCAATACAATTTTTATTATTGTTTTTTTTTTTTTATTATTATTTTCAAGATAAGTTATCGTATAAATATATTGAGGGTACGGTAAACACGAATACAATATTAGTATTAGTTTAGCTTTCAACCTCTACGTACATAATATGTGTTGAATTCAAAATGTAAAATTCTAATTTATATTAATCGTAGGTACTAGGTAGTTGTTTGCTATCCAAACTTTTGAAAGTTAAACTTTCTTAATCATGCGCAACTATATAATATTATGTCCGTGTGACAAAGATAAATTTATTTTTATTATATTTTTAGAATTAATTTAAAAAAAAAAAAAAAAACAAAAAATTTATTTATTCGACAGTTTCAGAGAATCGGTTAGTCCTCTAAACTCTCTCAAAACCCAAACGTACATATCTAACAACTATTTTTTAAACCATGCTACACCTATACTATTTTAAGTGTTTATTCACATAAATTTAGTAACTAAGTAGAGCACATGCGATGGTAGGAATATGAATATCATTATACAATTATTAATATAATATTAACAATCGCAGGTTAAGTTTATCTATATTGTGTCGTGCCTACCAAATCATGAACTCGAGTTACGTTTTCAACTCAAACCGAGTGGATAGGTAGTGGTTCAATTGTTGAGTGATCGTTATTATCATTGTTATACATTGTGATAATATACCATTGCGATATATAATAGATCAATAAGAGCGCCCCGGGGCGCGGTGGGATATATAATAAGTGATATTATGTGTTATCGTGATTCGATAACAATAATAATATTGTATTTCTCCTGTTCTCTCCGTCGTTTCCACATAAACGGTTAGGATGTTTCACGTGGTGTTACATGCCAGATAAATCTGCGCCAAATCACTTCTCTGGGGTTGTAGAGCTATATCTACAACGAAACTGTTATCGTTGCCAAAAAAAAAAAAAAACCAAACAATCCGATGTTTTTATCGTCATCTTTCACGAATTTTCTATTCTCTCGAGTACAGTAATAATTATTACACACAACTTACGTCGCGATCGAAATGCGTATCGATCGATTTCCGGGTATATATCCGCTTAAAAATACAATATTATAATATCGTTTTGATGCGATATCGTTCTACTTAATGGCGAGGGGAGGGAGTGTGAAACGGAAGTCGCGTTGGTGCCGAGTCCATAGGCTTTCGTACGAACATGCGTTTGGACCGACGAGAGCGAGTTGGGATTTAGACATTTTGTGAAACAGAAAACGATCTAGACGTCGTCATCGCGAGTGGGTATAGAGTGGGTCGACAGAGACCTCGTTGGAAATGGGTGTAGGAAGTGTAGTTACTTATATTATATATAACATGTTACGGACGGCGTTTACGAAGCTCCCTCGTCGGGGACGAGTATAATATTATTTTGATTAAATCTTAACAATATTATGGGTACCTGACATTCTGCGCCTTGCTCGAAATGTACAATGCAGACAAGTCAAATGATAGATGAGTTAAAGTCATTAAAATATTATATGGTATTGTATAGTTGTAGTTGTGAATTGTTTACATTTCCATCGATTGTCGACTATTCGAATTCAAACTATTATGATATCACACCTGTTGTGCCATTGGAATATAGTATTGGACACAGGTGTCAGGTGATCGCTACAAGTCGCACAGATAAAATCACGACGACAGTTAATGCGCTAACCGTTATAATGTTATTGTAGCTGTAACTTCGGCTTAGATCACAATAATAATATCATATAGTAAGCCATCGGATATAATTATATTATTTTGTCAGTGAGATATTTCGAATTTGAAAAAATAAACAAAACAGCGTGTTGGCCATTTACTACTCGTTTGTCGTATTGTCCACAAATCCAGTCGCGTGATATATATTATATTATACCAGAACCCTTGAAGTTTGGACGCATTCAGCTGGGGACCCAAAACGTGGAAAAGTTCATAAGTACTGTCCTTGTAAAACTAGACGATAGCGATTATCGTAAGTCGTTCGAGCAACCAGCGCTTCGAATGCCCGGATGTACCTCCACCCGTTGACCGTAACACTCTGTATACATCGTAACTATAATAATATATACATGCTTGGCGTGTGGGGTCGGTGGGTGGGTGGGTGGACGGTTATTGTGGGGGTTGCAGGACGGTGCGAAACAACGTGTGCGATTATAATATTATTGCGGTGGAAAGGGAAGCTGCGAAAGTATATCGAGTACACCCTCTAATGTAATATTATGTGTATATACAGCGTGCAAATCGACGATTGTACGTAATAATATTATTATTATATTACGTATTATTCGTACCTTTTAAAAAAAAAAAAAAATATTATTATTAATAGGTACAGTGTACACTCTACATTACAATATATATGTATATGAATGTACATTATAGCGATTAATACATATGTATATATATACGAGTGTGTGTGTGTGTAGGTGTGTCACAGTGGCGGATTCAGGGGAGGGGCACAGGGGCACGTGAGCCCCTGTCAATTTTCTATCGAAATTTTTTTTATGTAACTACGAGTATCATATACATGAAAAGTTCAGTTAATAAGAATAATACTACCAACTATTAATTATTATATTTTATTATAATCAATATTGTTTAAAAATTACAGTATGCAATATGTAATATTGATTAAAATTAAAATTATATAATTTATATGTGCCCCCCCCCTATCAAAATATCGAAGATCCGCCCCTGGGTGTGTGTGTGTGTGAGTGTTGTATAATTATTATTTCGATGGACTACATTTTTATAATATCATATTATTATTGTTTATATCGTTATAATTAATATAATAATATAATAAAATATTATATTATGTATTATAGATGTGAAAATCGCGCGATAACATATCGCGGTTTCGCATTCCGTCTAAGACGATTTAACATTATTATTTATTTAGATGGCGATATGTTACAAATTATTATTATTATTGTATACTATAACATATACACGTATACAGTGTGCATCGGCAGTACAATACGTATTATAGTTACGTGTTGTGTGCGATTATTGTATAATAATATTATATATAAATGTATTTTATCGATATGGATGTTTGGCGGCGGGAAACGCGACACGTCAAAATATTTTTGTCGTTATATTATTATTATTATTATTATTACGTATAGTGTACGATCTAATCGTAGGCATAGGTAAAATATATTATAACAAAAAGTGTCCCGCCGCCGGACCGGAAAACACTTCCGACGTCATTGAAGGAGGTTTTTCTTTCGAATTATTATTATATATGTTAGGTTATTGTTGATTGATTGTATTATCGTCGATCGATCATAACAGAATGAAGACGACGACAACAACAACAACAACAACAACGGCGACGACGACGTCATCGACGACAATACGCGCGTGTACAATATTATTCACGATTAAAAATTGATTATCGTTTATATTGTTTCATCATCGTTATCGTTGGTTTGTGCGGGGGGCGGCTTTGGGTGCGTTGCAGTGTGGGACGTTCAGACGTTGAATATGTACGACACGTTCGTCTCCTGGCTGGACTGCCGCTTGGTGTACGCGTGGTGATTGGTGATGTAGTACGATGACGCCTTGCCGCCGCCGTTGCCGCTTGCGGACGCCGAGTGCTGCAGGTTCTCGTTGTACCGGAGCGTGCCGCAGCACCGGCGGCTCTGGAGCACCGCGGTGAAGCCGCGCCGGAACTTGCGGTTGAAGAACGCGTACAGCACCGGGTTGATGCAGCTGTTGGACGCGCCCAGCCACTGCGCGATCGGCGTGGCCACCGGCAGGAAGTCCTCCTCCCACGGCACCAGCCGGCCGCCCAGCTTGATCCGGGCGAATATCGCGTACAGCGGCATCCAGGACGCGACGAACAGCACCACCACCATGGCCAGCATCTTGACCACCTTCACTTTGCTCTGCTGCTGGATGCGCTCCATGCGCGCGCACTTGTTGTCGGTGGGTATGGTCCGCCGCCACACCTTCACCCAGATCATGGCGTAGCACAGCGATATGGCCACGGTGGGCACCACGTAGCACAGGCCCAGGTTGCCGAGCAGGAAGTACAGGTTGCCGTCCAGGTAGTCCGGCCACACCTCCAGGCACAGTTCCAGGCTAGGGGCGTCCTTGAATATGGCCACCATGTCGAAGAACAGCGCCCACGGTATGGTGATGGTGGTCGACGCCAGCCAGATGATGCAGATGATGTACCGGGCCCGGCGCGTGGTGATCTGACACTTCAGAGGGTACCAGATGGCCAGGAACCTGCAAAACCAAATAACCGTCATGTCAATATTACTTAGGTAGATAATATTATAATATGTACAGCGGAGGATCCAGGGCTTAATTTTTAGGGGGAAAGTACAAAAAGTTCCAAAATTGACTAAACACGGCGTAAAACAAAGTATAACTACAGCGATTGAAGGGGAGGGCGCTTTTTGCCCCCTGGATCTGCCATATTTTATAATATTATTATGTTCGATTAGGTGTCAGTTTTGTTAATGCGTTCCTTTTATATAGGAATCCGTTCAGTTCCTTTGGTATAAATAGGAATTCTGTCAGTCCATTTAATATTAAAAGGAACTAGTTCCATTTCTCGTTCCTATAAAAAACTAACTCATTCTTTCACTCGTTCCTCGCGGTTCACGAGTTATCAACTATAATCATAATCAGAACACCAAGTCATATGAGTAGTCTCGTCTAATATTTTTTTCATACATTAATAACATAATAAGTAAACGAAATTTGTGTCCCCAAATTTTTTTTAAAACATTTTCGATTAGAACAAAACTACGATCCGCCCAATTGTAGTTTCGGGAAAAGTGTTATTTTCCCTAGTTCTATTTATACTGTAAACCAACTTTCCCCTACCTACACGTTTGAAGGTCATATACGTAGCTTACTTAACATATTTCAGGTTTGTAATCTCTATCTTAGCCTTGGGCAGCTGGGTAGTTAAATCCATTTCGGTTTGATGGGCACGCTAAAAGATATTATGCTTTTACCCCGTCGTCCAATCAACGACAACAACCTGCACATCAACAACAACCTAGTGTTGAAAACTACATTAATTTACAAAATGCCAGGACAAATTAATTATCACGTCCATGTAAGGAAAGGAATGATTTAGCTGTCGTCGTTCTAGGGAGGGCCTATATATATATATATTATAATATTATACTCATCGGCGCACACAAGAACCTACGACATAATATTATTTATCCGGTCGAAAACTATTGGTCGTCACATTAAAAGACGATTTACGTTCACGCAATATACGCTACACATCCGAGACAAGTACGACATATTATGGGTAACTAATAGTATTAATAACAATAACGTTTTAAAATGAAAACTCGTGTTTTTGACAACACTCGAGGGCAGTATATTTTTTTTGGACCGATGACAAAGGGCTCGCGGTGTATGATGAAGTATTATATTATTATGCAGCAGGAGTTAAAAAAAAAAAAAAACACTGCGGGAAAAAACTTGGAAAAGTGCCTGTACGTCAGCTGTGGCGAGACTTCGAGAAAAAAATCACACTTGACAATAAATATTATGTAATAATAGTGCTGATCCGAATGGCACAACCACATATTGTTATTATGCAAGTCCGACCACACGTATATGGCCTATTCGGATCGAACATCGCCATCTTTGAAATATGTTGCCTACGATGCTGTAAATAGACGATAATCGAAAAATATATTATGATATGCGACTAATATTATTATTATTTTTATTTTTATTATTATGTGTAGGAAGTACACAATTGGAGACGATGTATGTCGTTATTAAATTTTGGCATTTTTTTTCGTAGTCACAGCTACAGCTTTCCGGTAATCGGTACATAGCTCTATATATAGACTTTTAAACGATATCTTTTTTCATTTCTTTTACCAAATGGCAACTCGTACTTTCATATTTTTGCTCGTTAAAAAGTATTATTAAATAGACGATCAATCGGAAGGAAACAAGTTTTGTACAAACTTATAATACCTACTATTTCGGATACTCTATTAATTTAAACAATTATATAAAATCAATCGCTATAATTTCCCCAGTCAAACAAGCCAACAAATTATAATATCATATTATAATAGTATTGACACTGATACCTAACTACGTAGGTACACATAATTTTAATAACTAATAGGTAATATAATTCATTAATTCAGAAAATCGGATTTATAATAGCTATATACGATTTTGAATTGTACAAAATCAAACAATAGCAATCCATCGTCTTCAAATAATACCTATACTGGCTATTATGTTTAGTGATACAATATAATATTTTAATCCCTTGAATGTGGCCACCATAAAAATATTTAACCAGACTAAAAACAAAATGCGTCATTGACACAACTTTTGAAAACGGCAATATTAATAAAAAAATACTAGCTAGTATTAACAATAATTTATTATTTAAAGAAAATACGAAATGAATATTATATTTTAGACAATCATCAAAATCAATTGCAACAGACTTTGTATTATTATCATCTGATAAACACTACTAATTAGTTTCAAACCTTTCGGCTCTCTATTTCAATTTTATATTTACTGTCCGTTATTCAGTTTCGTTTGTCCATCGGTTGATTGTAACGCTAATCGTAGATTTGTTTTAAATTGTGGTGGTGGTGGGGAGGAGTACATTATAAATAATTATTTATTCAAAACAAGAACAAAAAAATGGAAAATAAAATGAATATTCTGTAAATTAATTAGAGCGAACGTTACATGGTCAGATTTACTCTAAGTTGTTAAATTAATTTATACTAATGTAATTGTTTTCACTTATATATACAGTTTACAAAAGTCAAGATATTAATTACAAAACAATAACGTGGTTTATAATTGTATAGAAATCGATTGATAATCTAAAGTCACTATAAATAAATTACTACTAAGCATAAAATCCAATAACACTTTCATCGCTCCGCTATCATCAGAGATTAATCGCTAATATTCATCGGTAGTCATTGAATTAAAAATATTGCAAACTACAATATATTTTATAAGATTAGGAGTGATTACCTATATTCATAAAAATTCTGCTTGAATAACAAGGTAAAAGTCCAGGGGGGGGGAGGGTGTGCGACGGCACCACTTACATAATAGAGTAAATAATTGGCCTTCCATTAATGCTCCTATGCGCCGATATGATTACTATTAACAATTAATAAAATATTCATTCATGTAATATATATTTGTTTTTTTATCAGCTATTTATCTTCACATTCATCTCTATTTGATAACCGTGTGAAGCGAGTTTCATTATATAAGATAGTTCGAGCCAGCCTGCTGGTATCAGCTATAGCGGTGTAGGCATAGCGTACAAAATATATTAGAACCCATAGATATCCACCGATTTAAATTTAAAATTAATTAATAATGTTTTATTTTGTATGAATATTGAATAGTGTTTAGTTTTTTAAATACATTTATTAAAACAAATTTCTTTATACCGTATTTGCATTTTATTTCTCCAATTAGTAGTAAAATGGCTTCTGTTGGCCGCTAGTTGTTACTTGTTCTAGTTGATTATAAGCTTTTAATACATTGAACTACTTGCTATTTGAAAATTACAATAGACATTAGTTGATATACTTGATACGAGTAGTTTTAATTAGGATTATAAAAAGGAAGGAGATAATATTAACATACTTTAAACGGCATGGTTATTGTTTAAATATTAAATGTTAAAACTGGACTGTCTAAAATCTTGCGCACCCGAAAAAAAAAACTGAAATGACGCCCCTGGGTAAGACATGCTCAATTAATTTAACTCGAGCAGTGAATGATGCTAATGAGTAATGACTAAAATTAATTATGATAACCACGAGCTAATACATTTTTTGTTCATATTGTTCGAATATAATAATAATTTTATTATACAAAATCGGGGATACAGCGAGTTCACTGATTAAGACCTTTTCTTTTATTCCTTCAATTGCACCTCATTGCTCTCTCGACATAAGGTATTCAATTCAGAGATAAATAATTATGATGCTCGATTAAGTTTTTCTCGTTCAGTCGTTGTATATAAAAATAAGTTATTCGCTACCTACTATATTATGTAGACTCAATCAAAACATACAATGTCAAAGGTTTGGCATAATATTATTATCAAATGCTGAGGTTATTCCACTTCGACTGACACTATAAGGAGGAATATCAATTTGCGTTTCGATACAAACAAAATTGTACAAGAAAAAAATACAAATTAAAATATGATTCTGTTATACATATAACGTAATATAATATATTTATATATTTCTGAACGGTTATTGTTTTAAATCGCTGCTGTACAAACAACTGCAAAATATATGAAATGTACCTATTGTTTACGTACATTATTCCGGCCAGGGTTATGGTAAGGACAAATAAATAATCCATTGACCTTCTTGTCCTAGTTGATATTGTTGCACTAGAATTTCTATAAAATCAATCGTTTACTGTGATCACTGAAAAACCCTGAGTAATTGTGTCATCCATGGAACATCGTTAATGAAAACTAAATCGCATTTTTTAAGTTAATTAAATGAGATATTCGTTTAGTTTAGCACAAGTATTTACGCAAACGAAGTAATGAATATAGTTTAATCGATGAACTAAAGTAAACAGGCGTAGACCATGACATTCGCACATTTCTTCAGCAAGAGTTAAAAAATGCTAACCTTAAGAAATTTTACGAAAATACTGTGTTTTTGAGGTCACGATTCGAGTATTTGTTTAAAGTTTTACTTATCTCTCGTTTTACATAATGCGTAGGATTAGCAGATTTCGAGCTTTCTAACTTTTAGCCAATTCAACCACTTTTAAAGAAAAATAATATTCTTTTGAAAAAAAAGCATTTTTATACGGTGAAAAGTGCTGAGCTAATCAAAAATAATTTATCACAATAATTAGGTTACAAAATCGCGTAAATATACATTGGTAATAACGAGCAATTAAAAAATCCATTCAGTGTCAGAAATATAAATTATCAAAACAAAATTTTTAATTCCTGACTTTGGATAGTTCGCTTTTACAGTTTTACCGTTATTATAGTGCAAACGTATCACACCACCGACTTGTAAAAAATACTTTAAAAATTATATTAAAATACATCCATTCAGAAGGAATTACTTTTAAGAAAAATATTTCGAATATTTTTCTATTAATGTTTTATAATTTAACTTTTTTGATTGCTCAAGTAGGTAAAAAAATTAATTTTGTAATTATTCATTAGTAATAATTACTAATTTAAAGTTGTGATGTCGCATTTAATTATTATTAGAACTTTGTAGGTACCTACTGAAAAATGGAAATGAACAAACATTTGTTATATTTTAGTTTTATAATAATTATGCATTTTATAAATAAATTGTTATTAATGAAATATAAAATTGATAACTAATAATTAATATTCAAATAAGTGTTTAATAATTTGATTTCAATTATAAATAAAATAACTTAATGATTATTAAAAATCTATCTAAAATGTGACGAATAATATTATTTTAAAAATTATTTACATAAAATTATATTTTGATTTTAAAGTAGGTACAAATACGTCCAACACTTCAGGTATTTAAATTACTTTTCGAATACTTAATTTTAAAAATATTTAAAAAGTATTGTAAATAAACTTTTACTCAAATATTTTACAAAACTTCATCACACACATATTATAATATATTATCATAATTTTGAGTAACTGATATCATGTTTATTTATAAAGAATATTATGATAAATCTTGAAGTGGCTGCAGTTTATCCGTAATCCATTAACACCTGTTTACGGATAAAATCATGCGTAATATATTATAATGTGCGCTCAGTATATGCATAGAAATATTATAAGCCTTGATGTTTTGAAATTATTTTTTCCTGACAAATATTTGTTGAACGATAAGAATGTGCATTAAACACAATGCTCGGTGTCCACAGCATAGGCGTAATCTGAAAGTGGCAAAGTGTGCGGTTTCCCAATGACACTGTATACGGTGAGGGCAAATATGTTTAAATATTATTTAAATAATATCATAAACCCCATCCCTGGGTTTTTTTATTTTAGTATTACCTACAAGACGTTACGTCACATTTTTTATTCTTCAAAATCATTATATGCTTGTGGTTGAATATAATTTTTTTGTGTATTGGGATTTATGTACCTAATTAATAATTTCTAGGCAATTAAAATACTAATACTTTAATAGGTACAGACTATAGGCGCACACTTAAAGTTTTGCTCATATACACAATACATACACATAAACACTAACTTGATATTTTTTCACTGATTTGACAACTATACAAAACTTCTAGGACAGCTATAATTCGGTTTGTTTGCATGCGATGTATATCGATTTGTGATCGGTAAATCATTGGAGTCGTAGAAATATGGTGTCACCTGTTTTGTTTTCAGATGAAATAGGTAAAAAATATTTATTACATTTATTACACAAAAAAAATAAAAAATATATCCAAGTTATGCTGGTATTCAGTCATATGCGTCTACAGCTTATAAGTTTGCAGTAAGTAATAATATATGATATTATGTTGTATATTATTTATGTTGCACATATAATATAATAATTATATACGTATTAGTTATTACATCACCGTCGTCGTTGTTGTCATTGTTGTTGTTGTCATCGTCGTCGAAGTCGTCTTACAAACTGCGGCCAGGCCAAGGTGGTTTACCGTAGGTCGTGGTGACGATGGATGGATGGAAAAACGCCGTCGGACGACTGTCAGAAATGGTAACGGTTGCACCAGTGTCCGGTTTGGCGTGGTAGATGGGGAAAAAAATTCCGACGTTTCCACGTGCCTTACCCACTCGACGGCCGCGCACTTGTATTTTGAGATGTTTACCGGGTCAAGTTCGGCGGGACGGCCGTAAATGGCGGCAAGTTCGGCGGCTAAGTTTGAGCCTGTGGAGGTGAACTCGACGGCGATCGTATAAAAACCCACGACAGACGTGCAGACAACACATTACGGTTTCGTCTCTTGTCCAGCGACTACAACATTTGAAAAATCCAACGACCCGTCAAGTCGAAAACTCCAAAGGCCCGACTCAAGTCTCCGCAGCAGACCTTTCCAGCCATCAAGATGAAGTTAACGGTAAGTCTCTCGAAAACTGCCCGTGAAACGATAATATTATATTACTATTAGTTGTTTATATTAATAATATATGTTATTTGTTGTACTCGTGTATGTCATTACTCATAATGCTGTTGATGTCGTTTTTGAATCGTTTTTTCATTATTATTATTATTATTAATCTTTGACTGCATTACGATAGGTAATTACGCTAAAGTCGGAAAACCACGTGATAACACTGTGCGATTATTGTTATAGGCTCTTAGTTATGTTATGGTCTCGGTTGGACGACTTTCACTTCCGACTGATCTGTATTATTGTTATTATATTGCTATCAATTATTATTGTCGTCTTCACACAATACTATCTTCTTTTTACTTTATTCGTATCGATACCAGTATGGAATATACTTGTTGTAATATAATATTGTTTTAATAACTCGAAGAGGCAGTCTTATGATGTATCGATGTATTATGTAAGGTGATGATAATAATTGTGACGAGTACAACTTACTACAGTCAACTAATTATTATTATATCATCGAGTCCATTATATCTAAGTTATTGTTTATTTATTCTTATTTTTTTCATGACGTATGTTCTGCTTATTTAAAACCCAAAACAACAATTTAAGATATCAAATTGTTAACTTATCACCGTCATAATAACGACACCTTAAACTTTTTCTCGAGTTAATAATTATGACTGTAGGTCGTGTGATAATGTTTTCACCAATTAGGTTTAGGTTTATCATTCCGATTTACTGTGGTGTGAACTGTTAACGACTTTTGTGAGAAAATAAAACGACAATATCCTAATCACATAATAGTATTATTATGTATGTTATATTATTATTATGATTCATAATTTGTGAATAACAAGCTAAATACATCAGCTAATTATTTCAATGGAATTTTTTCTTAACAATATTACTCACTGGTTTTATCATTAAAACCCCGAATAAAGGTGTCGCACTGTCTCATAACTATTATACATAAAATATACACATAATCGTTAATACGTTAATCGTTTAATTGTTTTAATTGTCAATTATTATTATAATAATATTGTAAGATCAGTTCGTTTTTGGATTAGTTTTATTTTTGGACTCTGTACAACGTTTCATTAAAACGAATAGTCTTAATTTAATGGGAAATCACGTCATTTAAGTGTCATTCCGGAGACCATATTATTATCTTCTTCGAGGCTGCAAAAACGAGATACGGTCTCAGATATAGACAATTATTGTCCGTATAGTGCAGAAGGCCCAATGAAAATACATATCGTTATTGTATTGCCCGACCGACTGCTGCGGTGGCGCCATAAGGGGAGGGGCTGGTCGCGGGTTATCGTGCGCTATGTGCATTCGCTCCCCTATTTTATGGACGTTTTACGCTGCTCTTATATGAGGTCTTAAATCACATTTTCACCGATGCAATTTTACTGGCCCACTATACTGTTTGCTGTGTACAAGTGCCGAATCGGTCGTTCTTCGTCCCTCTCGGGTCTCGGCGGCCACCGGCGATGTCCGGCAAAACCAGTAACGGCTCTGCGGCGAAAGTGCCGATAGTACAGTCAGACATTTGTTTTTTATAATAATATTATCCTGTTAAAACGCTGGGACGCCTAATCAGTAACCACTGTGGTATAGTTGTAGCGGTCATTAGAGACGTCGTAATAATGTCACGCAACAACAATGATATATTATAATAATATTATATTTGATGTGTGTTGTGCTGCAGTCGTCGTCGTTGCGGTACACATAGATATTATTATAGTCATATATATTGTGTATATAAAATATATAGCTGGTTTTGTCGTCAGTGTCGTCGGTGGTGGTTGCTACGGTATAAAACAACTACGGTAAATCATTATGCCGCCGAGTTGACAAACAATCAATTTCAGTAGCAAAACGCACACACACAAGCTTTTATACACTGCAGCAGTTATACGCTCGCACACAGCGTGCTTAAATATTATCTATATATATATATATATGTGTGTGTGTATGTGTGTGTTATGTATTCATGTAGTGGCACTTATATATATAATATAAAAACACCGCAATAACGGACGGAGTTTATGGGTTGAGGGGGAAAAATGCAATTGCAACTCTTCCTATATGTGTGTGCGGGTGTACCACACTATACCTGTGCCATAGGTCTTTTTTGCGCTCACCTTTGTACACGTGCACGGCATTACAATATATATGTACACGTATAAAAAAGTCCTCGTTTGGTCGTGTATTTATATAATGCTCGTGAAAAGGTCAAGATGCACTATACCGCCGCGACGATGACTATAAAATCGTGTTTTTTTTTTCACTCGATAATAACATGCTCCACGCTATATTACTATAATACCAGTAAGGGATATTGTATTATTAAAATATATGCCTCTGGAAACTGGACGACGAGTGAATTTTAGGTGTGTCTCTATCTGATAACACGTTTTACCTCGCGGTAAAACGTCCGAACGTAGCGTTATGTTTATATTCGCTATATGTAGTGTGGTAATCGTTCGATATCCACCGTAAAAGTAATTTTTTTCCAGTCGTTTCCTCGAAACTACCATTACGAGTAAAAGTATTTCGAATTGCATTACAAGCACTGTAGATTTTGACCACTCGCAGGACCCAAGGTTCCGGATGATTGGTCACATGGGGAGGTGAGAAGGTATATAATATTTTATTCCTGCATTATGTATTTTAACAGTTTCTGTTATCCTTAGCACTCACAATTGTAGTTTTTGAAAACTAATCGTTTTAATATGATAAAACCGGCATTCGATCGAACAGCACCTCATGCCAAAATTATTGAACGCTTTTATTCCGGCTCTTAAATTGCGTTTTCGTAACTGGATATTACGTTAACGGTTTTCCGTCAAATTGATCTAATAGACGTTTCATTCAAAATTTGTGTCAAAACCCGTTGGGAATGTACAATTTTGACCTGTTTGTATATAGTGCCACATGTGCCCTTATATTCAATCGATAACGGCGATGGCTGTATATTATGCTTCTTTTGTTGTAGGTACTTTACTGCCTTGAAAAATGTTTACTGAAAACCCACGAATTTTAAAACATTATAATTTTAAAAGTTTAAACCAACATTTTTAAGCTGTTTATAATAATCACATGGACGGGTCTCAACAAACCAAACTATTAGCAGTGTTCACGCGTAAAGAGACTTATGATCCTTCGTATTTTTTTAAGCACCTATATAATACTTTATTCCCATTAGGACTTTCATCGCTCGAACTTTTTTCATAAAAAATGTTCATCAATATAATATTATAAGCATTATCTCGGGTATTATAGTGCAATAGTATAATTTCGTTACATCGGAAGCTTTTTTCATTAGGAGTGGTATAGTTTTTTCGACACGGACACCACAACGGCACTATACCGTCCTTTGGTTGGACGGTTAATCTCAATGCCTAGAGTTCTATTCTAAATTCAATTAAGTATAATATAGGTACCTACATGTAAGTATATTTTTATTTCGAACAATTATAGAAAATACGGTAAAAGTAAAAAGGACCTATAGCGAAGGGATAATTGTGTAAAATGGCGAGCGTCTACTCGATTGGTTGTGTATATAGATATTATGCTTTCCGTGTAATTATTACAAGCTTACAGCTAGAGGTTTAAATTTTTTAAATTTTGCCAAAGTTGCAGGAATCCAACAGAATTAATCCCATGTACATATATTAAATTATGACAACAACGATTTAGTCTATTTTATAAAAAAATTTTCCAGATCGCATTAGTCCTGTGTTTGGTTGCCGTTGCCTCCTCTGCACCGTACGTGCCCGTCGTACCGGTCGTACCAGCAGTGGTACACCATCCGGCTTCAGTGGTGCACTCGTCCACAGTCGTCCAATCGCACCCATCGCCCTTGGTGACTCGCGTGGTAGCTGTACCAGCAGTTCATCCGGTTGCCGTCCATCCGGTTGCCGTCCATCCGGTTGCCGTCCATCCGGTAGCAGTCCACCCGGTAGCAGTCCACCCTGTCCACACTGTCGTGCATTACTGATGTTCGACTTCTGTCCACGTAATTTATCATCGTGCACACTCACGGGTGTAGTGCACAAGTTTTCTTCGTCTATACTGTCGTCACATACTATTGTGAAATTGTTTCAAATAACTAACCGAAAAATGTTATTTCGGTGATTCGGTCATAAAAACAATAATTGTATTGATATAATTATAATGATTGTTATAATACTGTATATTTCGCGTTGTGATTTATTTCTATCCAAATATTGTACGATAATTTTTACCTTATCGTTTCCCGGCGTGATATGATATAATTCTTAAAAAACAACAGAAAGTATTCTTACCATACTCACAGATATTATAATAAATATAATATTATGTATAGCCGTATAGGATAGGTTAGGTTAGGTTAGGTCACCAAGCACGCTCACACTGGTTTTCAATCGGATATATTTTTAAAGTTATTCAAATTCTTAAGATTTTTTTTTGCACAGGTCCTGTGATGATACATTTGTATGCTTTTAAAACGAGAACCACACTTTTTACTGTAAATTATTAGGAGTACAATTTTTTTGTAAGCTTTGATGTAGGTGCTTAATTCAAAAGTCAAACGAGTCGTTAACCGGTTCTTCAAATGTATACTAATGATAAAAAGAACATTAAAAATGGTTACCTATCCAAAAATATAAATAATATTGGTCCAGTTTTTATTATATTTATACCATTTTTAAAAATGGACACAAATTATATAAGTGTTGATTGATTAATATTATTAATTACTAAAGTTGTGTTATAATACGGCCAGGGAAACTAGAAGCTTGACCGTCGCGCGCATGGTGGAAAATTTTCATCAGGGCCTTTACAACTACTTTCCTTCGTAAAATAATTTCAAATGCACGTGATTTGTTATAAGGACAGAGAGTTCCTGGATTTTGGCTCCTTTCGGCTACAACCAAAGACCTTCTTTTAGCAGCTGAGCCCTATTCAAGAGCCGTGGAGGCTTCAGTCGCCGACCTCAGCACGGTTTTACCCGTCGCCCGACGACTGGCCGTCAGAGGTGGACGGCGCACCGGCGGTAGCCGTTCCCCACCTACCGTGAAGGCGGCCGGAGTTGGATTGCTGCCCGCTCCGGACGCCCGCCGGTTACGGTATCGCCGGCTACACCAGCGAAATTCACAAGCCCGCTCAATTCCAACTCCACGGATGAAATCTGAATAGTCAGGCGGACGACGGCTCTGGCTCAGCCGTCGCCCTGGGCAAACCGGACATCCGTGCTACCGTTCATAATGTGTCATCGGTAGGACATGCTTCGACGGCAGCCCCCGTATACCGAATTAACGAGACGAGCCGCCACCGTGCAGTCCCCAACACTCACCGCAATGCCCCGGAGACGTGCAGGGTAACTGACTAACAGATGGGACTCTGTATTCCCTGATGGACTGAACTCCAGGGCCCGTGCTCCCGACTAATGCCGGGAACACCGCTCGTGAGGTAGGCGGCCTCACGAACGACCGAGATCCAGAAGAGGGGCGTTCCACAATCCACAACCAGGGGACGCGTACTATTCCGAGTGTCCTCGACCACTCGACACACAGCTAGGCCGACTGTGGTTTCGCTAGTACTGTTGAAGGATAGTATATCTATGCAATGTACATTTTGTTAGGATACTCAAAATTCTTCATACAACAGCTGTTGTATCAGCTTTTAATTTTATAAAAAAAAACCACGACGTAGCTCACATAAACATAGGAATATTTAGAGCCTCCGGATAGGACGAAAACAACCACCATGCACACGACGGCGAAGCTTCTAGTTTGTACTATAGCCACTATAATAGCTCCCAAATCGTCCAGACCCGTTATTATCAAGGAGCTATATTATCCCCATTATACAAAGTTCAATAACTCAAAAACTATGCAATCGAATTTCGATTTCAAAACATCAACATTAAAAAAAAAAAAAAAAAGTGATCTGCTAAATATTTTACCACAGAAATGGAGGTTTTAATTTTAAGAAAAAAACAGAAGTTTGGATCTCCACAGGTTATTGCTTAAGTAGCACAAAATATAGCATTTATGTATAGTTAAAAATTACAAAAACCAGAAATTGAATAACTGCATTGTTGAAGAAAAAAGCAGTGAGTCTGCTCGGTTAATCACTCTGTATGGTAATAATACACAGAACGAACAAAGAGGAATATTGGTTTAATACAATAGTTTAAACATATTGAACGGGCAGAAATTTTGACGTATTTAAAGTGATGGGAGGATAGCTTACATTTTAATAGACGAGAAAATTCGTAATTTTTAGGGGTTCCAGAAACACTAAGTGGAGGAGGGAGGAGCTTTATGTATCTAATCTCTGACTGTGATGGACCATTGAAAAACAGTAGTTGTTAAGATTCGATTAGATTGTTGTCAGATAATATTTTGCCTGCACAAGCGCTTATTTGTAAATTGTATACAGAAGAGGCCTTTGCACTGTTGTGAACTTTCTTGGAGCATATTTTATCGATCGCATGCAATAATTGTATGGTACGACTACTATTCTAAATGTATTATATACATATATATATTTATTACAGTGCTGTAATAACAGATTTTCCGAATTATATATATATAATATACCTATATCTATTCGAATTTGCAATGATCTGCTGTAATTATTAACAATTTAGTAGCGAAATAATTTGTCTATTGAACAAGAAAATAAAAACATCACGTGAATAGTACAACATACTATAATAGAATATTGTCTTATAGTAGTTTAATAGCAGTTCGTTTTTAATAAAATATGAAGAGAACTAAAACTATAAAATTTTTATTATAATGCTTATTTTAGACTCCTTCTTTTTAATCAAAGTAGTGACATATAAATATGATTAAACTTGATTATTAGTAAAGTTCATACGATTCATTTCAATTTTAATACCATGGTTGGACGAGCTATTAAGTAGTGATACACAAAACAATATATACTATACAATACTCAAGAACACACAAACTGCGAAAGAAAAAAAACTTTATTTTGTTTCAGTTATATTAAAAATATAATATATCAAACTAAAAAGTATACCTACCTATCAGGCATTATTTTTAAAAACTTCTTGTAGTCAAATCAAATAATCAGATCGTTGAATGTCGTACAATAAAAGTAATCTTTTACTTCTATCATAATATTAAACTATACCTACCTCTATACCTATTGTCTATTTAACTGAAGAGCCATCAAATCATAACCTAACCTCAATTTCACATGTCTTATCCAATTTAGGTCCATCCATCAGAATGAAATAAAATAAATCGTTATTACATTGAACACTTTGCACAGGAAATCACTTGTAATATTAATATATTAATTTTGTAAACACAATGTAATTAATTCTTTGTTATAATGTGCAAAATAATTAATAATAATAATTAGTAGCCTCAAACATTTTATTTTATTTTTTTGTTTAAAATGAAAACACCAGAAATGGCATTAATTCTACAGATTGATGGTTTTATTAGATATTATATCATACCTAGCACTTAAATAATATTGTTATAGTGTATGTTTAGTAGACTATCTAAAACGCCTCGCCTTTAAAAGTGTTCTATGATGGATTATTGTGATTGGTCGTCCATAATGTACGTTTTCTTCTTCTATAAATCGTTCACTATAGAATAATAAAAATCTGCTCCTCTAATCTCGATAAACGTATTGCTCATTTTATTCCAATAGTGATTTCCGGACCCAGTAAATTTGTATTGAAACAATGAAATCCCACAGTTGTGGGATTCTGTATACAATAAGTCGATCGACTGCGAATATTTAATGCTACTTATCGACCTTATGAAAAAGTATGCAATCTTGTACACGAATAATTTGAGTGTTAAAATCCAAATGTATGAATGATCAATTCAGATAAATATAAATAGGAAATTCCTATTAAATACATCAGAACTTTATCTGTGATTTGCGTTTTATTCTTTTTTTTCCACAACGTAAACCTATTTGAAAAAAATAATAATTCGCAATTGTTTGTGACAAATTTAGAGAATTTTTTTTTTTGTTTAATCGTCTGGAACCGTAAAATAAGTTAACGGAAAATAAATAGTAAAACCTATCACTAAAAATAATGTGATATCCTACACGGGATAAAAATTAAATTATTTTATTCAACAATGCAGGTACAATGCTATATATTTACCAACAGTTTATAAAAACATATAAAATGTGCTTTGGTATTTCGATCATAATAATAATACAGCAACACACTGACACGAAACCACACCTGCAGTAATTTATTACTCTTTAAATATATTTTAACTGATGAATTAACATCGGAATATGGTTTAATTCGTTGTAATTTGGACCACTTTCGTGAAAAATCGTGAATAAATTAACGTCCACTTAAAATACCACAACAACAACAACACAACATGCATCGATCGTATCAGTTAAACGCGAATCGATTAGTGTTTTTTTTATTTTTATTAATTAAATTAAATTGTTTACACCAACCTGTCCACTGAAACGGCGATCAAACTATACACGGACGCTGCTACTGAAACACCTTGGACATACGGCACGATCTTACACATCCACGATCCCAAGATCCAGGCTAAAAAAAATGAAGAAGCAATATAAGACATTTTACCTGTCAATTAGATTTTTACCACATGTACAATTTTATAATTATAATATTGTTAGTTTAGCTTACAAGGGGTCACGACTGCAATATAGTAAGTACCTATAATTATGATCGAGTCGTCAAAAACTCACGTTTCCGTACTTCATCACCAGTCGAGACGGCTCGTTAAACAGTCGTAAATTGTAGAACACACAATTTTTTTTGTAGTCGCTGTTGTCAGAAATAATAATATAACTTTATCCACATGCGTTTTGCTAGAGCTTTTTTTTTTATCTTACTTATATGTAAATGTTTTTATTTTGAATTGAAAATGTGATCGTTTTTATATTTCTAAAACATAATATATTATATTGCAATGTAAAACACGTAAAAAGAAAGACCCCGGACAAACCCCAGATAAAGTCATCTTCTCTGTAACAATAATAGATAGAAATTGATCTACGACCATTCTACGAGTCACGACCAACGAATCAAGTACAAAAAGGTTTTCCCGGTAAAACACCGTGCATGTGCGACAATAATAATGTATTAAAATGTCGTTTAATCCTTCGGTTTTTGTTTCTATTGTTATTTCGTCGAATAACCTTAAAATCGTAGCACATTGTCGACAAAACTACAGAAGCGATGATAATATACCAATGGTTCCAGAACAAAAAAGTTGTACGTCTTATGTTCAACGATTGTACATTGGACGCAAATGATAATATACGACACGTGTTGTTCTATTAAATTTCAAATTGTTTTAGTGAAAATTGTTTCCGTTACGGGAAACATAAAAACAATAAAAGCGAAAAATGTTCGAAATTTCAATGAATACACGATAAAATATGATAATGAATATTTTTTCTGTAGTTTTGCTATAGCACAAATATAATATAGCTATACCATTATAGTTACAGTTAAGCGCACAAGCAAAGTCTTACTTTGGTATTTACATAATATAATTTGTAAATATTTTCTATGTGCTTGCTAAATTATAGTTTCATTATTATTCAATAATACGAAAATCACTACAATCAGAATGGTTGTCGATAGATGTATAATAGGTCTGAAAACGATAAAAACGAAAAACCAATATTACCCTATAGTGTGTATATGTGTATAAAAAATGAATTATTATATCAAATGTTTTCCCAGAAATATAATGCGTATTTGCAAACGACAACGATAGTAATATTAAATGATAAATTATTTTGTTTTATCCGACGATGTAGGTAGGTACATATCAATATATCATATTATTATAAAAATATAAAATGTTGGTGACCTTTTTTTTTTCACCTAATATCGAATACTGATGTTATTGTAGCGCAAGGACCGTTATCTAATGGTTATTCCCTCCCCCCACCACACACACCCGCAAATAAAGTATAATATAATATTGTGTTATTAATTATTTTACAATACTCTCGGCTATTCGTATGCCACCAGTCGGTGGATAGTTGTTGAGGTTTTATTTTTTTGATTTTCTGTGGATCGACAACCGGCTCTGCAGCTCGACGACAGTCAACTATATAATATTGTACACTATACAAAGATAATATATGATCTGCTTAAGAGGTTTAAGTGTTTTCAAAAAAAAAAAAAAAAAATAATATTATAATATTAACTGTGAAAAACATTAAATTCACGGTGTCGGCCAAAATGAAACTCACGGGTTATACGCTATGCTGCGTCAACGACGTGTCCCGTGTGTTAGGTTAGTGTACGTAACAATAAAGTTTATCCGAGAGAAAAAGGCCATCTCTTGTTTGTGTTCTGTCGCTCAGCGTCCCTACACAATGCCGTCAGACTTGTGTTTGATCGCGACTCCATTGTTGCCTGTTGGGTATAGTCACGGTTTTGTGAATGTCTGATAGGTCTGCCAGAGACAGGCAGAGGTAGGTGGTGTTGCTTTTTAATCTTTTAAAGTTGTGTAATTTTATCGAAGTATAGTATATTATTACGATTCTCGAAATACAAATAATCCAGAATTAGATGGTGTCAAGCCTATATTGAATATGGTTATCGATTTACTGTATTATAGGACACAATATAATATACTTATTACAAATTATATTATAATATTTCAATGAATTTTTTCGGAAATTTTCGAAAATTACAATTAATAACGTAGGTATTGTTATGCTTCGCAGATTTGTTAATTTCAATGTTGTATAGTTATTGTATTGTTAATGATTATACTTTTTTTAAATTTTTAATAATAAGTAAAATGATGCAACATAATTTTAAATAATACATTATGAAATTATAAAATACCTTTAATAAATAAATCATAACGTCGTAGTGGAATACCTATAGAATGCCCGTGGGAAACAAAAAACGAAATAATAATAAAATTACTCTAAAAAATATATAAAAGACTATTATTCACTGTATATATTGTTTGTAATGTCTGTAAGTCAGTTTCTTGTCACAGGGATATTATATAGGTACCTACAAGGTACACGAAAGAGTTGTATATTTATTGATTATATTGCTAGACAACATAAATAGTAAATGCGCATTTTCTAGCTGGTGTAAATATTCAATTATCTTGTATCGACGGCGTGAGCTGATTGATAGCATTGCCAAATCTAATTTCTCTAGAGAAAATCAATTGCTTTTTCCGTGACGAATAGACAAATCGATGGGGCGTTTAAAAGGTCTGTCGAAGAAATAATATCGATTGCCAGTATATAGAACGGCGGAAACAGATTTTTTTTAAATTTATATTTGTGCGGCCACGATCAGATCAGAGTAAATATTCTGATAATAACAAGCACGTGAAACTGAAATTTTAGAGAATAATTTTTAAATATTATGTGTTTGACTGCGACGACGTTGTGCACGCACATAATATAATATGCGAGCAAATTGCAATATATAGCGACCACAAAGGAAGTTGAGAAATCGAATTAGAACTAAGCGCAACCCATCGTAATGATTTGTTATATTTAACTAAAACCGTCTGCGTTCACATTCATATAACATAATATTATTATAGACGTTTCGAAAATGAATCTGAAATGATTATACGTAATTTGAATTTTATTTCTACAGCGCACTCGTATATACATATATGGCGACCATGGCAATTTCAACATGCCAACAACGAATTACTGTTTATGTATTCGAACATTACGACGATATTTTTTATTTTAAGACACGCTCGAACAGCTGTACTCGCAAACAATTGTATACATTGGACAATATGAGACTAGTGACGACACACGGTCGACACAAAATAAAAACACTTTTTACAGGGCGGTGTTTTTTTTTTTTACAAAGAAGGTGAAAAGTGTGGGCCCACTACCTACAATAATATTCCATTTGTCTAACTCGTCTACTTATAACATATAACTTAAGGTACAAAAACCGTACAAACCGAAAACGGTACGGAACAGAATAAATATACATTTTTCAAAAACCGAGGAATTAATCATGCGTGTTAAGTGCCCCCCCCCCACGTTCTCCAATTTTATCCCAATTTAACCAGTTTTCAAATTATTTTCAAAAAAAATAGCGTAGTTTTGGAGAAAATTGGAGAACGTGGGGAGGTCAACTTCAAAATAATTATGAATTAAGCATTTAAAATGATCACCTCACAGTGTGTAGGCAAGTCAGCTAATCAGTCCATTGGTGAGCTCCCGTAACCTGATTTCTATATGTATAGTATTATAATTTATAGTAAAATAATTACCCGACGCGCTTATTAGTTATAATTGCTCAGCAGTCTTTCACCAAATTGCATTAATGACATATTGTTAATTAGGTGTGATATTTTGATATATTATGGTGTGTGTCGGGGACCGATTGCGAAACCATTACGGCCTGCGATATAATAATACGATCATAATTTATCACAAACGCTGAGCTGAACTTGTGCCATATAATCGCCGAAATTTATCGTTCCAAAACCAGTGGGGATAGCATAGGATAGTCGTAATACATGCAAGTCTTGTGACGCAAATATTGTCGATGGCACTATATTATAATGTTATTATTGTTGCGTTATGGTGACCAGACGTACTTATTTTATAAAGACAGTGCCTACTTACTTATTTTTCTTAGACATGTCCTAATGTCTTAAATAAATTGCTGGAGTACACCAAAAAGTACTAATTTTAAAACATGATGTAACAATTTCAAATGAAAATTTGTTCTAAAATGACCTAACAGTTGAATTCATAACATTTTTGACATCTTTAATTTGTATGGAAAAAATAAAATCAATGTTACCTAACCTATCGATGTTTTACAAAAATTCGTGATTGTCAGGGTGGAGGCACTGTTATAACAACGCTACGGCATGATATTATTATTTATTATCTATGGCGGCAAGGCCTCCTTGTTATCTTGGTATACGGCACGGTCTTAGAAGATAACATCTAAGAGCGTGGTATACGGTAATCGGGTAATGTTTACTGCTTTTAATGATTACGTACAATTAAAATGTTATAATACAGTCAAATTATTTTTTTGAAATTCCTCCGCCTCTTAGGAAGTGTAATTTTAATGGTGTACTATAAAAAGAATTTCCGTTTATGAAGTCAACTTCAAATTCAACTAGCATTGTTTATCGTGAAATGTGTAAATGTGAAGTCGATATATCGAATAGCGGTCGCAGTAATATCAATAGGTACACATTTAACCAAAAAGGCATCAATTGGGGCTCTAAGGGCTGCTTCATCGAGTAGAAGGTAATTAACTACTCTAAAGACAATACATATTTTTCTTACAATTTACTTATTGCGGCCAATAAAATTGACATAACATGTCAAAAATACTTCAGTTTTTGAATTTTTTTTTGAATGACGAAATGTGTTATGAAGTGTTTAATAAGTCGAAAACAGATCAAATGTACTTAAAGAAATGCATAGATCTCAAAAATATTTATATTTTGTTCCTTTTACAAGTTAGTTATTAAATATATTAAATTGTATTTCTTATTAAGTAGGTATAAGTTGTTTGGATTTAAAGGTGATGATATGTAAAACAGTTTTTAAATGTTTTGTCTTTAAACGTTTATTATTTTTGTTATGAAAGTCACAAGTCAAATAATAAATGGGTAAATTTTTTAATTAATAGCAGTAGTGGATCCAGAGGTAGGGCAAAGGAGGCATTTTCCCCCTCAATCACCGTAGTTTCCCTTTGTTTTACACTGTGTTTAGCCAATTTTGTAGCAAATATATGTGCTTTTTGTACTTTTGCCCCCTCCATGCCCCCACACCAAAATTATACCCTGAAACCACCACTGATTAATAGTAAGATTACAAATTTAAGATATGTTAGGTATGTCAGTTATGTTTCAAAATGAATAAAGGTTGTTTAATTTGTAATATATATATATATCTTTATATATATAATTCTACTGTACGTGTGTTGTGAGTGAACTCCTACTAAACGGTTGGACCGATATTTGAATGAATTTTTATTTTTTTTTGTATGAGTTTAGGTGACGCCTCGGATGGTTTAGAATTTTAGATTTACAAATCATCACCCTAGGTCCAACCAGGGAATGTGCTCAAAAGGAGATTTAGAGATTTAAGGTGGACATTTTGAGTTACAGTCCGACAAATGTGCCGGCACAGTGTATGTATTATATCGAGCCTAGATAACCAAATATATAATTTTATTTTCATATATTTTAAAATCGATAACAACAGTAATAATAATAGTAATAACTATAATAACTACTACAACAGTTTTTTTGTGGGGGGTGGGGGGGGGTGTGTTACCGAGCAATACTAGTTGGGCCAAGTTACTCTATTACATATTATTATTATTATTATTATTATTATTATTGTTATTATACCATCATCGTATTATATTATTGTTTAGCACGGGGCTTAAACGTAGGTTCACCTCGCGTGGTATTCCGTAATAATAATCATAATAATTTTGATAACCGCACTAGATTCAATATTAATGTTATTTTTTTATTCGGTCAACCGTCGACTAACCTATATGGTAACTGCGGTAAGCCGTTGCGGTTTTTCGCACAGTTAGTTTGCAGCCTTGAAATCCAATAATATAATAATATCGCGAGCGGTGAAAAATAAATCGTATATCATCTTCGGATCATCGGCGACGGTGTAGGATAAATAATACTCGTGGAAAAGGAAGATAACCGAACGGACATCGGTGAGGTTTGTGATTTGTGGTTTAATTTACAGTGTCGTACGCAAATCGTTTCCCATCTATTTTATTTACGGTGAAAATCATATTTTTTCGCGTGCCTTTCATTTTCGACCAATTTATTATATTATTAGCTGGTAACTATGCTAATTTGATTTACTACCTATATATATTATATTATTAACCTGTGCGTTTTACAGGAAAACCGCGCCCTGTTTATTTAAAATTAAAATATTCTTTTCGAAATTCAATCTTGTGCTTTTCTAAAAATATAAAAAATTGTATTTTTAGACTGTACAAAATCAATGCAAGTTTTTGATAAATACATTTATGTATATAAAAAAAACATAATATGGCTTCATTTTAAACTTTTCCAAATCATGTTAAAGAATGGGAATCGTTTCGGGAATGATAAATCGCGTATCGTTATTAAATATGTATTTAAATCATGCAATACGTGTATATATTATGTTATTTTTATTCCGTTCGTTCGTACGTTTATTGTCGGATTTGTCAAGCGTGATGTTTCAATAGAATATCATGTTAAAGTTGTATACACATAAATGTATGCATACATAATAAAAAAAGTCCTATACCGAATGTGGGTTATTATTAAAATATTTATTTTATTAAGATTTTGTGTACATTCTGGATTCCCATAAAATAAGAGTTATTTGATAAAAACCGTCTAGTTAAAGGTTTGGCGAAATCGACCGATTTTTATAGGCTGGTTCGGCAAACAGCCCTTTGGGGAGGGCGTACGCCTTGCCACGTGTAGGGGTGAACGAGGTCACCGGGTCAAACTCAACAATTCAGCCGTGTCCAAAGTCTTAACTCCGGAAACCTAAAGTGTGATTTTTTCATGTTAACTATGTGTTTACTAGTATGTAATCAAAAGTCTAAAATTACGTTAAACACGGAAACAAACAAACAATAATTAATACTGAACACTCAATGTTATGACTGAAACAGTGAAACAAATACATTACATAGGTATATAATACCTACACATCAAAGTTTGTTTATATTTATTATGTAACTTAGGGATTTAAAGTAAATTAATTAATTTGTTTCATTGATATAAATATTAAAATATAGCTTAAAACAAACCATATTGTATAATATTTTAGTGTTCAACATAATTTTCTATTGGTTTCTCCTCGGGTTTCTCTGTTCAAACATATCTTCAAAGGATCAAAAACAAAATTAATTGTCTGGAGTACCTATTGATCTTCAGCAATTATAATTTTATATTTTCAATATACATTAATATGCACTATAATATTTCATAAATTAACTTTCTAATAATATTATTGAAAGATAAAATATGCATCATTATATTGTTATTGAACCGCATTAACCGAAAACTCATAAAATATTTGTTGTTTTGTCACTTAAGAGGGAAAATAATAGTACAAATATTATGTGGCTGACACTCCCTAACTTGAATTTACACTGTACTCAAAATTTTCGGTATAACGAAAAAAGTTATTTTAAAAACCCCTTCAAAACGTCAAGATAAATTTCCTCTGTATTCAACACAGATTTTCCGAAAGTTCATCTATATTATACTGTTACATACATTTTATACTACATGGATCGTTTATCTCGTTTTATTATGCCGATTTTTATTTAGATGAATTGAAGATTAATTCGAATAACATACCGAAACTTATAAATTGATTAAACATTTTTCCTGCTTTAATCGTGGGAATCTCGTATAAAAAGAATAACTAAAATAGCAATTCTATTTGTAATAACATTATTCAATCAATGCTCTATGACATTATGAATATCAATGGTGGTGTTACCTACTTACCTATAACTAAATCAATTTTAGAAAACAATTGTTTTGTAAATATAAAACATTTACGTAAGTACCTATATGAATTGTGTTTTTATTGTTTTTAAGGTGAATAAATTCTATCGAGATCCATATTTTTTTGAATTTACAAACATACCTATTTCGTAATTAAATGTTAATATACTTTTGTCAGTGGTTTTAAAATCTCAACCGCGGGCTCCACTGCATTTAAATCTCAGGGCAACAAGATTGTACGTAATAAGCTATTATATCGTGGCGTGCACACAAACTTAATATATTGATACCTACATAATATTTTCAACATAAACTTATAATTTATTGACAAACGAAGCAACATAATAATACGCCACGATTTTAATCCATTCTGAAGAAATACCTAGTTGGGGACTCGTTAAGTACCTACACAAATAAAACCAAAATAATTTCATTACATACACACACGTCGCAATGTGGTCAAATTTCGGAACGAATGGTAAACATATATATTTAAATTTTTTATATGTCTTAAATATGACCGGGTGAGGCAGTTGCCGAATAACAAATTACGTTCTATCATAACTCCAATAATTCGACTGTTATAGGCATGACAATGCTGTAATCCTCTCGGAATCATCTAAAAAATGTAACATTTCAATCAAAATAATCTGAATGATTATTATTATCCAAACTATTTAGGTATGCTGTTCTAATTTTAAGTGACACGTATCACGCTATTATAAGTACCTACTGTATACTTAGTTAATGACAGAGAAGCCCTAATTCCTCAATAAAAAAATTTTGTATACTCTTACACAGCATCTTAGTAATTAGATATACCTACCTATACGTCATAATATATTTATATTTTATAAATATAATTACTCTGTGGTTCACTCGTATTATTATTACCTATATAATGTACCTACACAGTATTATTATGTTAAAGGCATGCCGATATTGTCGATTAACAAATAAATAGTATCGAGGGCTGCAGGATTGACAAATGAAACGTTTCCAACGTGACACGCAATATTACCGCGAAAGCCGGTGAGAAAAAAAAAACAAAATAATAATAATTACTGCCGATAATAATTTTTACGGAAGTTTTTTTTTATTTTTTTTTAACTACTATTGATGACAAGCATTCAAATGGCAATAATAATAATAATAATAACAATAATGATGATTCATAACCGTGCGCGGATATCAACAGAATTAAACCAATAATAATTATTGGTCGGCCATCGTGTACGCATTGTACATCATAACATATTCATATTATACACACAATACACTTGTATTATGTATTATGTGTGCATATCATAATAAAAGTGTACAATACATAATGCTATTATATAGGCCGTAGCGGTTTTAAAAGTTCGTCACGCAAGCGCCGTGCGCGTATCACGTCCGCATGCCGAAAGCGGAATAAACCCAAAACAACCGATTCGTTTGATTTACCTCTTTTTTTTCTAAACTCTAGCTGCGGAGAAAAACATCAGACTTGCAAAAAAAAATTATAATAGCACCGGATTTTATCGATGGGTGGTGTGGGATAGGAGTTGGAGATGCCGCATACACAGCATACAGTATCGTATTGGGATATTAAATAAATATTATTAACGCCATTATATTGCAATTGTTAAAACCAACATAGTACCTATATGGGTACTCGGTATCGTGTATGATACCTCTACTATTACTATTGATAACTATCATGAGCGTTATTAAAAGCAATAAAAAAAAGTGCTTTAAATCCATAGGTTATGTCGGGTAACAAAAACCGTACAAACACAATTATCAGCAGTGCTTTACTAAATTTTTTAGAATCAGCAGAAACGATGAAAAATGGCTCGTAAAAAAACACTAAAAAATATCATAATACATTCTAGTGTAAAATTATTAAGCGAGTAAGAGAAATTCTTGGAAAATTAATAAAAAAAGATTTGAATTTTTTAAATAAATTCCAGTGGGTACATTATACCATAGCCATTTATGTCTGAAAATAACTATAGAAACGGAATTTTTTCACGAAATACACATAATAAATAGGTGCCTATTGTAATCTATTGTATAATATTATAATGTGTGTATACCTACATATTATATTCCTACCACGCGGAAACAAATCGAGAGGAGTAATTATACTTTATAGGCATGGACCATTAAATTGCTCCAAAACAATATTTGTTTTTTAAGGTCAACATATACCAATTTCACAGCTCATATTTTACTTTCAGTAGGTATACCAATTTGGATATCGACAATAAAATTTGTAGAGCGCAATCGGTATATGAAAAAGTAATTTTAAGCGCAATTGGTAAACTCCCATAATTATCACTCTGTATCCACTGGAATATTTGACGTAAAAGTCTGTTATCGAAATGTGCAAGTAACAATCGAATGAGATGTTTCAACATATCCGACGCACTGCAGTCATACGGAGGGGGCTTTGAACTTTCGCAATCGTGAGCTGTCCGTAAACAAATGTTTTGATCCGTTGATCGGTTATTATACATGTTACAACACGAACATAGTAATATACAAAATTTTAATCGATCCATATTCATCGAGGATCGAAGCGTCTACAAAATTAAGGGACATTAATTATAGGAAATATTTTTAAAAATATCTGTTATGTTTTTTCTCAGTTCCTACACAAACTCTATGCTTAAATGGATTTCATACTAAAAGCTATCAGTTATCAAGTGTATGATAATTATTTAAATTTTTATGTAATAATAAGTAATAATATCAATTATATATTAGATCCGATAGTTGTAATAGTTATAACATTGAAAACATAATCATATATTATGATGTAAAGTATACAGGAATGATATTTTGCAGCCAGTCTATGTTATATAAGTCATACAACGCGTATCTCGTCATAATTGTATACAGGATGTGCAAAGCTCCGGTCTCTACTCTCTACCCGTTTACCTTATTCGTTTTACCGGATCGCCCTGTTTCGGTGTATGTTTTTTTCCCCGTTTTCCGTTTCCGTTTATTCATATTATTTGTTTTGGGATTTCTTGTGCCAACAAAATTGTCCAATATTTCCGGACGCCGCTGTCCGGCCCTCCACCAACGAAAATATATTCTCCCGGAAATTTCACGACCCTCACATAGTACGATATGATCAAGACGGTCGCATTTCCGGAAACAAACGGAGACGTCGAGGTGGAGAGCGGGAGATAGCTATCGCGGTGCCGGGTTGTGGAACCCCCCCCCCCTCGCACGCACATCCGGTCAATAAACTCTGCTGCGGACGGAACGCTGAAAGTAGGAAGCAAATGCGGAGGAAGTTGTATACACAATATATATATATATATAATATTGAGTACAACGTACATAGGTATATATTATTAGTATCTAAAGAGTGCCGCGGCTCTGAGGAATGGTCGTGCTGCGATATCGGCCGGCGGAGGGGAGGCAAAAAGAAAAACAGTCTATGTCCTATATATAGTGGATGCATAATATATTATATTATTATTTATGTAAGGACGACAAAGGAATAGAGAATATCGAAAGAAGACGGTACACTAATAATAATAATAATGACGAAGACGGCAGCCGCGCGTAGTTTATTATTATATTACCGTGGCGTTGGCGGAAAAGACCTGCTCGAACCCAATCGCAACAGTCGGCTGCGACCTCCCCGTCGGTCACAAAACAGGAAAAGGCTCCAGACCATCATCATCATCATCATCACTGCGGCGACGGCCCATCGTTATGTTATTACTAAAACGGCGCCCCGATGACTTTTCGATAAATTTTCTATACCAGTCTTTATTGTCGTCGCCGCATTTTGCGTTTTTACACCGATTTTTCATCACAGCGCCTATACAGTTTAATATGTCTATATAATATTATGTATATATTGTGTATTATTACTATCGTATTGTTTCCTCGGTTGTTTTATTGACGATATCTCCGTGCAATAATATTTGCTATATTATACTTTATCGTGTGTATATAATATGTATATATATATATGTCGGTTTCGAGAGACGATAATATTCTTTTTTTTTTTACAATGCGCCTAAAATCGCGTTTGGCCACCATTGACGGGCGTCGGTTTTCCGTGTGTGCACGCGCTATAAAAACGAAGAAAAAAAAAGAACCGACAAAGTGCTTAATAATATTTTCATATCGATTATTGTATTAAAGTGCGCGTGCATGTATGGAAATTAAATCCCGCTTATAGAAAACTGAACGGCGAAATGTCAAACTGCTCCACGACCGTATATAAACGGGGGCCGGTTTACGACCTTTGCAGAGGACCCCGACCATAAAAAGGTCTACTCGACGGGTTGTTTTCCCGGTTAATCTGAATCCGCGTATATAACGTCATTATTTCCCGATCGTATTATAATATATTATATTATTATGATAACGATTACGCGTGCACGTTTTTATCGGCGGGTGGAGAGAATAATAATTACCAACGTTTTAGATTTTAACACATAATTTACGTCGAACCCGATTTGGGTGTGGCGAAACACTGCTGTGTGGTGTTCGCAAAAAACGCGTTTTGTAAAATAACTATTCTAAATTATCTATTAATTTTATTCACAGAATCATGTAGGTAGGTACTTGCGAATAGGCGCACATTCGCAAACGTACCATCAGTTCTGAAAGTGTATACATTTCGATGAACCGTGGACAATTTTTATATAGAGTTAACACATATCCGAGATTTCGTAAAAATTTGAAATTTAAAAGTCAATGAAAAAAAAAGTGACTGTTTTCTGTAATTTTGAACTGCCACGCCGTAAGAAAACTGTGTAGAACCTTGTATACATTTCCTAGCATTTTTACTCACAATTCACAGACGAAAAACGTATCATTCATGAGTCGAAACTTTATAAAATGTCTTTAAATAACTCAGAAAGAGCCAAAATATTTTTTAACTGTATAATGCCCATGTAGTGCTTTTTGCAATATTTTTTTTCCTGATTTATCTGTAAAATGTTGAGGACATTCTATTTTTGACCCCTATCAAAGTACAAACTAGATACAATTTTCTACCTGACTAACTTCCCTTGAAGTCAACAATTTGAGCATTTTTTCTTCTATGTACAAAGTGTTTTTAGACTGCACAGAGAAAAAATAAGTCAAAATTAAAAAAAAAACACACCCATTTTTGTATAACCGATACATTCATTGAATAAAATTAAATAAAACTTATTTATTTTAAAATGAAATTCTCATTAAATTAAATCACTAAAATTATTAGTATAAAGTAATAAGTTTTAAATCCCTAAAAACCTATTCATACCACGTCTAAGAAAATAGTTGAACTTTTTAGTAAAATAATTTGGTTTGAAAATATTTAAATAGGCAGGTACAGTCAAATTTTTGAAGTTAAAACTCGTCGAGATAAAATATTTAATATTATTTTGTGAATAAGAACAAAATAATTAAAATATGATATTTTGTTCGAAACGAGTTTGGTATAACAGATATTTCGCAGCTCGTTAGAAACTTTTCGACATTTCTTCAAATACTATTGCAGCGGAATTCCAAAAATTACTCCCTAAGGAACTTTCGTGTTCAACTTATAACCGATAAAATGCCTGTATAAAAGTTATGGAGCGGTTCCTTTTCTCAAAAAAATTTACTCCATTATAATAAAATCGCATGTAAAAACAATATTTTTTAGCCATTGTATTGGCCGAGAAAAGAATAGATCTTCGCCCGTGTACACTATTTATACATATCATCATTATTATTATGTATACATAGAACGTGCGTGCAATAATTTATATTAACCATACGGGGTACTAAATATAATAATATTATGTGATGATATCCGTACATGAAATGGCGTTAAAAAAGAAATAAAATACATTCATCTGGATCGTCGACAACAGTAATTTACTGCCGATATTATAATATGGCCATCGCCCATCACGCAATCGAGCGATTCGAGTTTCGACTTCAAATTCGAGTTAACCAATTCGGCGAGCCTATGGTAATAATAATATGGTAACCTCGGTCGTACCTCGACCGGCTGACATAATATGTATATAGGCACCTGCTACGGTAGTGCAGAGTGCATTTGAGGCTGTTTCGAACGTATCGTTTCAAGTGTTACACAAACACATTATGGATAGCCCTACCTATATTATTATAATAATCGTGTATCCCCCCTCCCCCATATAACCTGTGGGAATCGTAGTAATGCTAAATTGTCTGCAGCCGTCGTCTGAAAACAAAACGTGTTGTATTAAACACAATGCACAACAGGTTTTTTTTACGTACGCAATTTTTCGTACAGAGATGATGAGAATATTATCCAAATCGAACACGGAGGACGAACATTATTACGAAACATTATAATTGGACACCGCCTGGAATGCCAGTGAAAAATCATATTATTGAATAATGATCGATGGAATATGTGTAGGTTATGATAATATTATAATACACGGATGACCTTTGCGCTTAGGGTCATAATCTCTGACACGTATGTAACAGCATACCAATTCGTAGAAACAGCTCACAACTATCACTTAACATGTTTATTATAATATAGTTACAATATAGATACTTATGACGGATAGGTAATTGAGCTCTATAATATATAGCTAGCACACACACACAGGTACCTATTGTACATAATGTACCTTATAGGACGATCCATTAAACCAGACACCGGTCAAGCTGATTCTCCCTTATACTAAATTTCGTGGTATAAAACAAATTTTAAGAACTTATAACTTTTACATTTTCGAATAAAATAAATCCCACATTTTACTATTTTCCGTCATAGACATTTATTGCTTTTTAACGCTTTGTTTTTATAATAATAAATAACCCATAATTTACATTTCATAATCCAGAGGGTAATGCTTTTCTAAAAATGTGAAATTCTAATATTAAAATAATGCAGTGATGATGTAGAGGATGGGCTATTGCGGTGATTGTCTCCATACTCCCATGGGACTTGGTTAATGCCTTGTAATAAATATAAATTTTAAATATTGAAAAATAATAAATTATGGCAATTATTAACAATAAATATTATAAAATTTTTGAAATATATATGAAGGATAAAACGCGATTAAGGTTGGACAATCTTCGGCAAGTGGATGGAAACATTTTTTTTTTTGCACATTATTTTGTGCCATGGAACTGATTTCCCCTCCGCCTGAAGTTTTTTTAAAACTCCTACTGAACGAATGGTTTATTTTTTATAACTTATAAGCGTTTAAAGTTTAAATGACCATAGTAGTGTCCCTACCCCTTCACCACCATTCAATACATTTTTTTTATAAAGTATAATAATATATTATACAATATCAAGTTGGACCACTCTGTACAGACGAATGCTATGGTCCGCGTAAATAGAATATTATTTGACCCCAATACCTTTATAGTTGTAGTCATAGAAACTCATAATAGTGTGGCGTGTATATGATATAATAATAATATAGTTGAAGTCATGCCGATATTACGTAAATGTACAGAAGTATTATGATGGTCCTTCGCAATAATACGCAGTCAAAAGTACCTATACTTACAGGGGCGTAATAAAAAATAAAAATAAATAACTAAAATGAAACACAATATTATATGAATTTTCACCGACAACTAACAACAGATTAGATTTACACGACGTACAAATTACCAACACCTTAAACATGATACAAATGTACAATACATAAATATCACAATAATATATTAAGTACCTGCAGGGTACCTTGTAAATATGACGTCGAAGTTTATCAAGAATAGACACGCACAATCGATAATGATTGATAATCTCTTTTACGACTAATAAATAATAATATAATAATTCCGAATGGAGTGAGAACGTAATCAAACAAAACATACTAAATAGCCATTTCAGCGCCGCCGTAAATAATAATTTAGATAACACATAATAATGAATTATAATATTTAAAAACGCCGAACGACGAATGAAATAATTTGACGAAGGACGTTAAAACCATAATACAGTGGCATAGCCAGGGGGGATGGGCTATAGCTCCTCCGCTGATTGTGTTCAAGTTGAGTACAATTTTATCAAGATAAATAAAAAAAGAGTAAATAAAAGACATATTGTATTTGTATTTTTTTGTTGGACTTAGTCCCCCCCCCCCATACGAAATTCCTGGCTAAGACACTGGCATAATAATATATTATTAATATGGTAAAGTATACATGGATTTATGACCAATACGTCCATATATACATCTCTGTATACACCGTCGTCACATACAAGATTGAAAGAGAAAATACTCGCGTGTGTTTGTATATAGGTACGTTTTCGGGCAACGAAAATGAAAACTGTGTACAAGGTCGATTTCGAACGATATGGCCGCGCGAGCGATAAATCTACTCCTCTCGAGACCCACCGAATTAAAACGTCACGATCTCGAACGCAAAGAGTTATTTGTTATATTCAATTAGATATATTATTTGTGTAGCTATAACGCCCCCGAGGACAAGTTTACGCGTTTACGATGCGTCTGACGAGCTTTTTCGGTACGCGTCGCATCGAAACACATACTTTTCAGAGCTTCTCGAAGCCAAGTCTTGGAGGTTCCACGATAAATAATTGCACGACATATTACTATCAGTCGGTGTGTAAAGTAAAATGAATCGCGCGCGCGCGCGTGTGTGTGGGCGCCATGACGTGTAATATGATAACGAGCATATTATTGTCGTATCTATGTTTATCCAGATACTTCGTGATAGTCACGATTAAAGATAGTATGGTTGCCCAACGAATCTAGAAAAGTGTCTACCGAAATAAATCTCCATAATAAGTGTTAAACAGCTGCGAAGATTTCCGCACTGGCGCTTATTTATTGTAGTGACTATAAATGTAAATATCTTTCAAATGTAAATTGTAGTTCCGCGATAGTCACTATGAGAAGTAAGCGCTAGTGCTTAAATCTCCAGCTGTTTAATTCAACTTTAATACTGATTACCAATAGAGATTTCGGTAGACACTTTTCAAGTACAGGAATCATGGGTCGATGGGCACCCATACTATCTATAGCAGTGGTGATAGTAATATGATATTACAATAATACATAAATATAATAATAACATGATATAATAATATTGTGCGTATCCATACACTGTAGACGAATTTTATTTAGCACCTACTTACAAATCGTACAAAGGTCGGGTGCTATAATGATTACAATAAATATTGTAAATCAATGCTATTGTTCGGTGGTGGTCCAATATAAATCGAAAATAAACTAATTAATTAAGAAAACGATACATATGTGTTGCCGTATAAACCCACGGTTTGCAATTTCAGTAAACTGAGAATAATATTTTCTAGAGTGTTTAACATAATACATTCAGAGTGGAATTTTACCGTTTCCGAGTAATTTTTTTCTTTCCATATTATAATATTTATTTGAAGTAGCAGCAAATATATATACTTTTTTTTTTAGCTGTACTTTGTATTATTCAAAACTGTTGAGGATATAATAGCTCTTTGTATTAAATTTCAAATTAAAATAAACTTAATACAACCTCTTTCAGAACAGTCTGTCACGTTACAAGAAAAAATACAATGCGCATGTTACAGAAAAACGAAGATAAAATGACTTTGAAATGTTTTTCAAATCATTTCTTTGAACCACTTGCATGTTTTATAATTCTTTACGATATTATTTCGGACATTTTCAAAACAACAGTCAAGACTTTATGTTAATTTCACTATTATATTTCAGTACATAAAACCAATATTGATTCCAACTTTCTCCAATAATAATTGTATTAACAAAATATAATTTCTTAACTACGTATCCGGTATCAATATTCTATCGACTACAGTTTTTATCAAACAATATCAGAAAGATCCATCAAAGTATCGGCTTCATCAATCAAAAACTTTTGGATTTTCCCGACTGTTCTGATAACTTGGGAGAGGGGTGGATCCAGCCTAATAAATCACGGAAGGCGTTTGTTTTGAAACGGGGGGGGATTAAGGCCTAAGGGGTATATATTATATTATACTAAAAACAGTTAGTAACACAATCATTTTCGATACCTCTAAGACGTGTAATACGAATAACAGTTTCGTTTATGACAAGCATTTTTTTTTTCGATACCTACTCAGTGTTGTCAGAGAGCTATTGGTTTTGAAATGTGTTACATTGGACAACGACGTGTCGGTTTTTACGGTGTTTTTCTGGATAGACTATTGGGAGCAGTAAAATAGCTTAAAAAGTTTTTTGTAGATTGGGGATTGAACACAGATGCGGTTGATACTTTAGAGAGGTAATTCTTCGGATATCCCTCCCAGTACCTATAGTAATTTGGAGAACACCGTGAAAACTGCCAAATAACGTCAATGAAAGATAAACAAACATTCGTTTTAGACAAATCATGACAATTTGAACCGAATACGGCTCTGAATAGTTTTTCAGATGCTCTAACTCATCGTCGCGACGCGTCGCTTTCTAATTTGAGCGTTTAATACATTTTGGCGACCCCCACGGTTCTAAGGAGTATCACACTTTTTACACTCACAATACTCTCTTCTATTAACAGTACATTATGATTGGCGGATGACTGACGCAATGGCTGAAAACGATTGAGGTAAATAAATAATCGTGCAGAATATTATGTTAAATAAAAACTTACGTGGCATACAATAAACATCAGTTTCACGTCAAGTAATTAAGCTACCTACCTATTGTAGAATACCGTGTACACTGCAAACAGTAATGTTCTTCTTCAAAGTCGTGAATAATGCGTTTTCAAATAAAAAAAAAATAAAAAGGACAAAATGAAATGATAAATCATGTCGTAGATCAACAATAGAGTAGTTTAATACATTATCCGTCATTTGCTAGGGTATACTCGCACATGGAAATTTGGCAACATAACAGTTATGCGAAGACCCACCGCAATAAATCATCCCTTATTCTCTTCCCTAAACATGAACACACGCCTCGCTCGCTGCTGTATTATGTAGACGTCAAATCTGTTCCTATATAATTTAACGTGTTGAATTCTGTTGAATATTCATATATGAGGCTTGGGATTCATGTTCTATATGGTACGATTTGTTTCTTTCGTTTTTAATAAAATTATATATTATATATTGACAGCTTATTACACGCTTATGGAGTATTCCACGACGTCGTTATTATTTTTATTTATGGGTTTTTGTTTATGCGATTTTATAAAACTGTCACACTATAATATTATTATATGTGCCGTTCTAATCAGGACCATAAACTCTAAATTCACTTTAGTGCTTGAAAATAAAATTAAACAGTTTGCATTAAAAAAAAAACCGCCTCGCACATCAAAGTTTAACAGAAATATCATTATTGTTTAAAATATGTGTTTGGGTATTTTCCGCGCATATTTTTAAAACTCTGCACCGACCCACGTGTTGTCTATGTTTTTGTTTCATACTGTTTTTTTATAATAAATATATATATATGTATTATATTTGGTTATAGACGCCTACCTAGCTAAGCATAGTTCTGCGTTTGTTGTTTTCTTTTGAAAATAATTTATAGTCGTAGGTAACCCATATAGGTATTATGCTTCTCCTATCCGCTTATAACGTTATAATATTATTATTATGAATGTCTAGAACTGTGTGTTCGCAATTTACTCGCATATTATAATCCCTCTCCATACCGATCCAGAATAAATGCTTTGCAGCCTTGTTCCTTTCGTCGCCCCGCGGCAAACACGGGCTCGGCACTTTACAAGGCGAAAACTCCGACCACCCACCCTCACCCAAGCGATTTCACCCGCCGCGTTGTACATACATCCAGAACAATAACACGTAATAATATAATCGCATTATAATAATAATAATAATAACATTATATCGCCACACGACACGCGCGAAACCCGTATTGTTATAACGAGACGATTGTTGTACAGCCGTGTGCGGAGCAATAAATTAGTAATTATTTCTACCAGCCGGAAGTCCGGTGTTTCGATCGAACCGTCGTCGGGCGACGACTATCGCCTCGGGCTGGAGAGACGTGTCATGCTCAGCTAACCGAAGCGTAAACGGACGTTCGTCTGCGGCAGACACGTCTGCACTTCCGACGTCCGGTTTTTGAGTAACCGTGGTAACACGTGGTCGCGGTGCACAAATAGTCTGTGGCTCTTTGAAAAACCGTATGACCGTATATTGCTTGCCCAAACATACATATTTTGTAAGATACGTAATGAATACAATATATTATAATCCTTATATATATATATATATAAATAAGAACAGCCCTTTTTTATTGTTCCAATTTTGTGACGACACTATTTAATATTTTTCCAATTTTTTTTTCACAGAGTTGTTCCAAATACCTTCCAGAGTGATACCACGTCGTCCGATTTTTCACTTTTGTTTGTCGGAGGAGGGGAGGAGAGGGGAATCTATCTATATATATAAAATCCAAATACCACTGACTCTATGATTGCTGTACTCAAAAACGAAGCAACGTACGAAATTTAAATTTGGAATAGAGGTTCCTCTAATAATTTAACCGTGCAATAAGAAAGGATTTACTGAAATTCGCATTTTAGAGAGGTGCTCAAACAGGGACAATGGGGTTCACAATGGAAATTTTATTTTTATTTACTAATAGTTGCCATTGGTTACAGTCCATAGTAGAAATTAGTGTTTATTTATTATCGATTGCCATTGGTTATTCGGGCAGATCAGGTACAACCTTGCATCAAATCGAATTATTGAACATTGCCTACCAAGGTGAAAGAATTGCCCTTTATTAGTCAGATTACCTACCAGGGGTGCTGAATTGCACTCACCGCGGCAAGTTACACCCAAAATGAGTCGAAAAATCATAAGTTGCGAAGTGTACGGGTTCAGCTAGTAATTATATATAACATATCGTTATAACGTTTGTCGCAGATAATATGATAATATATAGCTGCGACGGAAGAATACCCACAACACTAAACGTGTGTAGGAACCCGTTACATCCGTTCGAGTGAAAATAATTAATCAATTAATTTCAAATTGCGACTCTGTTCATTTTGTACAATTTCGTACCAGTGAAAAATGTTCGGCGTTTCCAACAATAACTGCCTCGCCGATACTATGATATGCGATACAATAATTTACGGTTTTAAATGATGAAACTATTTAGCCACTGGAGACGATGATCATCCATCGCATATATTATACACTCTCGCTATATTATAATATTAAGTTAGGTATTGAATATTTTCGACTGTTGTAATAATTGTAATTTAATACGGCGCCTTGAATAATATATATATATATTATGTTGTATCATCGGAACATTTTATGAAGTTAGGCTAGCTTTTACACAAACGTTAAAACAGAAATAAAATACTGCGATAATAATTTGTGTTAGGGCCAACACATACTACAAAGAACCCCAGTAAAAACTGCATTAAGATTGTAAAAGGATTTATGACAACTGCAATGTAGTTATAATACTAGTTGTACAACACGTGTACACTCAAAAAGTTATTGCACACGTACAATATGTATTATAAAGAATCTTATATGTAATATAAGTACTTTTCTTTTCTTATATAATTTATACATTTTAATCGTATATTGTCTATTTCTAGTATACCAGTATTCAATATCTATTCTATATTGTACATCAGATTTATTAAAATAAACACTTTTGGTTTTTGAAATGGATGGAACGAACAAAAAAGTTTAATAATTAATATTCCATTTAAATCTTTAATAATTTTAAATTAAATAACTTCAATACATACTTCAAAACGTATCGAAACGTTAGTAATACAAATTGTTATAGTCAATATTTTTGAGATATTTTATGTAAATATGTAGTCAAAATATAGTAACACAAATAAAATATTATATTTTCAAGTCTTATAAAAGTTAAGACATTGCTAAATTAGTAATTACACATTTTATCACGAGAAAACAATTTACTAGGTAAAAATATCATCATAATTCGTAAAATTAATTAATTTTAATATTTGGAGCTGGATTTTTAATTATAATTATAATATTAATATTCTCGATTGAGTTTTCGTATCTTTGAAATTTAAATTGCAAATTTTATAAACGTTGTACAACAGATATTTAAAAACTTGGATAAGAAAAAATCAATATCTTATTATATTTATAAAGTACCAAGCATAAAAAATAATACTAATAATAATAATGAATAATGTTACAGTCTGGAATATATTTTTTCTCGTGTGTTTTTGGTCTCTTTTTTAATCTCTTTAAAATCTACTGCGATATGTCTTTGAGAAACAACTATTTTACTATTGTATAACTAGGTCCGTACTTCACCCAAACAAATATAAATCAAAGTTAACAAATCCTTAGATTTCTATGCGTTGAGAATTAATTTGACGACAGAAAAGTAAAACAGCGGTTAAGTCATACAATTGTGTAAAACAAAAATTTGAATACTATTTTCATCATAATATTCATTGCTTTATTAAAATAATTAACAACGATTTCTAGATAATATATAAATATTGTATTGTTATTTCATTTTAAAACTCACTAGAAACCAAAAGTTGTTGTCACGAATCGACCATTTATTGTTAACTATTGTGCCAATATTCAATCACCAAATATTATAAATTTTATGAAATGCATGGGTAACAAATAACAATATTCCGCAGTGGTTTTGGAATGCTTAAAGGTACCGCCGTAATTGGCGTAATTATACAAACACAGCGCGCAACAATAAATCCATAATAGTATTTTAACAATGACACCATAGACCACATTGTGAAATTGCACAGACAATAATATTAATTGTTATTATCTGATCAGAACTTCTCAATGAAACATTGAACTCTACAACATGGTAGAGCTCAGCAACTATACCTACACAATATTTTCCGTATAATATCCTGTGCAGCCAGGATTATTTGTCGGATAATTTACAAGTCCGTATAAAGAAATTTAATGTAAACAACGATCGCGATGATCGTAAACACAGTAAAACGTGTAATAAATCATTTTATTTACAATTAACGGTAAAACGCCGATTTAAAGTATTTTCTCGATTGATTAAAGAACTAGCTGATCTCACTAATTTATACAGGGGTACGCCATGTGTTCAAGACCAGCGATTATGATATTTATCGGCGAATCATTACCTTAACAGTATAAATTAGATTGTACACGAAAGCCATAGAGTGAAATACCTGTACACGAGTGTTTGGCTTATCTTGTTAAACATTAAAAAATGATAATAATAATAATACTGAGTACTGACTAATAAAACGATAGTATTGAAGAATATCGTGCAGAACAGTATTTTCATTTTTCATACAAGACCGTAGTTGACATATTATAATTAAAGGGGATACATTTAAGATGACTGGTATAAAAAAATGTAATGTCAACACGATCGAGATGATCGTAAATACAGTAATGTGTAATAAATTATTATATTTACACCTAACAGTAAAACGCCGTTATAAAGATCCCGGTGCCAGTTTTTAAATTTTCCGCAATTCTATACAATTTTAAAATTAAATTTTATATTTTAGTTGCCAATTATATTACTTTTCCACTAATCTACTACCCGATACCTATTTAGAACTTTAGAAGGGATTGATATAGGATGTATTATATAGAAAAAAATGACTTCACGGGAATAACTCTCAGGCTTTGTAGAATTGTCGGATTTGAATGACTATTTTTTTTATCTAAAAGAAGAAGATTTCCTAGAGCCCACATCGATCTCTGATTTTGATTTTATTTCAAATTATTGTATAAAAAAATAGTAAAAAAATGCTTTTTATCTTGTATTTTTTTAGACATATTATTTTTAGAGAATAAAATATTAAAAAACAGAGATCGATGCGGGTGTAGAATATTTCCCTCCAGCAATTTAAAAAAAAAAAAATTATGAAATTTGGTGGATTCTACAAGGCTGTATCGTTATTTCCGCAGAGTGTATTTTTGAGGACAATATGGCAATATGGCATCGGCACCGGGCGCAGTATTTTCTCGATTGACTAAAGAACCAGCTGATCTCACTAATTTATACATACGCCATGTGTTCAAGACCAGCGTTTATGGTATATTTCATTGGCGAATCATTACCTCAACAGTAAATTAGATTGTACACGAAAGCCGTAGAATGAAATACTTGTACACGAGTGTTTGACTTATCTTGTTAAACATTAAAAATTAATAATAATAATAATATACTTACTAATAAATCGATAGTATTGAAAGATATTGTACAGAGTAGTATTTTCATACAAGACCGTAGTTGACATATTATAATTAAAGGAGATACATTTAAGATGACTGATGGCTGCTAATGAAAGAGGATTATTATTTATATTTTTTTTTTTGTTTTTTTTTATAAGGTATTTCATTAAACCATAGTGGTTGTATGGTTGGCTAACAAATTTCAAACAATGTAAATAAATTATAAATATCGTGACAAAGAGAATACATTTTTTATTTCAACGAAACACAATGAAAAACTTATTCCGTATTAAATATTCCGACAAGTTGAAAAGTTAAATAATAATAACAGTGTGTCTCCTTCATAAACTCAGTCGGTGCAGCAACGGGGAACGTCGGTTTTTGTTATTGCATTTCGATCGGACTAAATTTTGAAATGGCCGACTATATTCAGGTCATGGTTTTGAAAATATGACATATTTTGTTTAGAAGACATGTTGAACGTCACTTGAATTCGCATTCGTTTAAGTTGCGAATAACTACGCTGCACATTGCACGGGCCAGAGACTTTGACAGGGTTTTCTCTGCGACGTCGTGCTGTAGTAAATGAAAAGAAAAACTCTGACGATATCCTTGAAATTAGTACGAATTAATAATATAACTCAACCACCTCACGATTTGAATTGGATGCGCAGTGGTGAGAAAAATCGCTTCTATATTTATACAGGTAATAAGTAGAAATGAAATGTTGAACATTTTTTTTTTACAATTGAAATTTTCTGAAAATTTTGAATTTTTCGTTTTAATGTATTTTTATTAACTTAATTAATTTTTGAGGTGTACTGAAGTATAAATACAACATTTTTGATAAAAGATAAAAATGCATATTTATTACCGAGATAAATATTATATTATATTGATATACGTATATATTTAATGATTTGTATTTTATATTTACTATACTATTATTATGTTCATTAGAATAATACCAAAATAATATTAAAATGGGTAAATGCGGTAATAAAAGAACAATTTAAATATAATTATGAAGGTTAAATATACTATAACTGTATAATATCAAAAAATGTATTCGATAAGAAATTAATATGATGAATCATAAAGTTTTCAAAATGTTCACCTCTATGAAAATTTACATCGCACCAGGTATATGAGTATACTAATAAACGACTTAACTTGCGATATTATGGCTTTGGCAAACGTACATGTCCCCATAGTCACCCATAGTTTTTTTTTTGTTTTATGATTCGACTAAAGGCTTGCAAATTGTGAGAATAGTTTTGCTTATTGACTGCTAAATGTTAAGTTGACAAAAATTTCATCATTTTTATTGGTCGGGATTGGTGGCATGTACGGATTTGGAGGGGTGTGATAATCGGTTGGCACAGCAGTCGTGCAAAGGTTTGGCTCGAAGTTCGAACCATTAACACGAGTATCATCTATGCATATTGTGTCGCAAGTATAACGATAAAGACTTGGAATATATCGGTTTATATAAATAACATGATATAATTCGTTTTACTCGATGGTGGGCGGGAGCTGGGGGGAGTCTAAAACAATTAGGTAAACGTCCCCGTTGTTTACCGCTGCGGTGTTTATAGTGTTGGATCGGTCGCGAGACGAAATAATATTTAATACAAGCATAATAGGAATAAAATATATATTATAAGGGACAGGATTCCGAGAAAAAATTATTAAATCGTCGACTGCAATAATAGCCACCCATTATGGCCGGTAAACCAATGTTGTAAACAAAACGCTCGAATCGTTTATGTGGACAGTAAAAACAATGAGTCCACATAAATATAATAATATTGTTATTGCCCCTGTAAAATGGTTCCACGGCACTCGACACACACACACACACACACACACACACACGGAAATAATAATTCCTGCGACGATATCGACGACGGTTCCGGATTCGGTCGATAAAAAAAAAAAAAATTCCTCACCGCTTGTCCGTTGATCTATCGAGGTCAATTTATTATTCGACCAATATTACATTTTGATGGATATTGTTAAGTCTCCGAGACGTATGATTATTATACGACAGTTGGACATTCGAAATAATAGTCTTGAAAAATTAAATAATAGGTTCTCAATCATTGTAATTATGATGACCGGACTGAAGACGGGACTGACCGATCGATATTCCGATGCACGATAGATCCGCTAATAAATAAAATTTTGTTTAAAATGTGTGCATTTGAACTATTGTGTGTAGGTATTATAAATTCTGAATTCTGCTAGGTATTATGTAAATTCAGAAAATCAGAGAAACTCGGCGTTTCCAAATAATATTATATAACTTTAGATAAATCATTACAATTAGTTATCTCACTAATTATGGTAAGTAGTACAAATTCAACAATCACTCGTACAATAACTATCATCTGAAAATATTAAGATATTATCTATAATTAGGATCGAAATATTTTTGATGAATTTTAATTTGAGTTTATGGTACAGCATTATATTTTATATGATCTTGAAAAAAAATACACTAATAATATTAACTTCCGAGACAACTCTTGCCACCATCCTCATTGAACATGTTAAAAAAAATTTAAAAAGCCATCGGATGAAATGAATGAATTTAATCAGGAATGATGTGCAAAACCGCATTGCAATTTGTGACACAGGTGCAATTTGCACTACCTACTTTGAATATTTTAGCATTTTGTGTCATTTACGTCTACGATAACGATCATTTCACGCCAAACATATTTTGTCAGATTAAAACTTCACAATAATTACAGTAATAAACTGTGACGATACTAACCATAGATATGATACGTACACCGTAGGTGTATACGCATCGATCGACCGGCTAGGTAAGATAATAATTACCTATATAAAATATGTAGGATAGTAATAATAGTAATAACTAATAACAGGTTAGGTTGGGCAATTTTAGCGAATTGGCAGTGTTATACAACGATCGATGGGTATTTTGGATATATAGGCACTTGCTATGCGGCATGTGGACGACAAGATCATTAAAAATCTAACATGATTGAATGTGGGTTAAATTGTAACGAGTTTAGAAACGTTAAGAAATAGAGGTTTGCCAATTTATCACGTCAAGAAATCGGATTTCAACGAAAAAAAATTGATTATCAATGATGTTATATACTCGTAGGTTATAGGAAAAATAAATTATCGGAAACCCAATTTGGGGGGGGGGCTTAGGACATTTTACCACCGAGCTTTAATGGGCCCAACATAATAATATGGATCGCAGCGTATACATAATAATGTAATAGTTATAGAAGATAGCAATTTTTTAACCATCACTATAATATATAGTTCGAATTTAAAATGACCAAATGTATAAACTTCGCGTGCATGCCCCAAATGACGCCACTGCAGTCGCCTGACACGTAGGCCTTGAGGTGACTCTAAAATATGTTGTGCCACTGTACCTATTAACTTATATCAATTTACCAAACTGTGCTCGGTTCGCTTGTATTTAAATGTCATTATGGGACAACAATAATTAAATGCTATGCCGAAGGACGCCGACGGATGACGACGAGCACAAGAGATAATATGTATTATTTTTTACACATTATCATATTATTGTGAATTCTTATCGTTTGAATTTAATTGAAAACAGACCGTTTCGACTAAGGGGAATTCAAACCCGCCCAGCGTATTGCATCGTAATCGTTTTACGAACGAAATTGAAAATCCACAATGAAAGAAAGAATAGGCTTTTATTTCATTTTTACACAATAAATATTAGACAGGTACACTGAATAGTTGTTTTGGGATTATCAAACTGCGTAATTAACTATAGGTATCAATAATATGTAACAGTGATCAGTTCACTGTTGTCTGCAGTCGTCCGCTCCAACAAATAACTTATTTTAATAATATTGTAGAAACAAATTAAATTCACTCGGTAATTGGTAATTACTGACGGTCGAGTGCCAACATCGTCATTTATTTTCACGTACGTATTGATACATATTATTATAGGTACGGAAGTTGAGATTTTAAATTAACGACGTGTACGCAAAGACAGAGTTTACCAAAATTAATTAGGATCGTTCTACTCGTAATTACGTGTGCTTAAAACACCCCCCAAGTTACACATGTATTAATCAATTACGTTGTGCTTTAATTAGTAAGCGATGGTATTTAAAGCCGTATTAACGCTTTTCCGATCATTCGAGACGTTGTTCTTTATACCACTAGAATCTATGCATAATCGAACAAAATCTACAACGTTGGCTCACATGTTCTAAACACGCAATTCATCCAGTCGACGTGGACGTATAATTGTGTGTACGAATCCACCCCCCTTCCCTAGGTCTACACATGCAAAATTAACTCGATCAAGTCCCGAGAACTATAACACTGATATAAAACCACAGGGTAATAAGTTCATGTTAATATATCATAAAAAGTAAAAACAATATTAAATGATATAGCTAAGCCCCTAAGTAGGTACCTATAAGATGATTGTCGTATAAATATTAATCTTATTTTTTTTATTTTATAGTTAAGTATTTGTTTTTGAATATAAATTGTGAGCATAGGTGTACAATTTAGACGGTCTAATTTTCGTGGAGAAACTTTGATTTTTTTTATCCCGCTTTTTAGATATTGTAGGGAACTGAATTTAATTTGAAATAATCTTGTTCGAGGAAGGAAATATTCATTAAAACCTTTGACAATACTGTTATTCTGTTGATTGACTCGAATGTTGCCTATCGTAAGCCTTCTATCTCCATTAAATTCCGCAAAACAGAATTGCATCAAACGTTTCCATAATTGATACACTTTATTTTAATATTCTATTGATCAATGGGTACGATTTTCTCTTAACTCGTCAGTTTATACTTTATAGAGATACTTATTAGCATATCAAATATTCTAGTTTCGTCTGCAGTGTACCTATTACGTTCCGAGAAAATTTTTTTATATTAAATATTGTAATATATACAATTATATTGTTTCTGCTTTGCACGGCGTCGTTACTTTGTGTACAATTAGTGGTGGGCACTTGGTATATATTTTTTTTCGAGTCTAAGACTGGAGGAATTTATACTTTGTAGGTAAGGTTATCGAATTTTATAAATCGGTCTCCAGATTTAAATAAATAAATAAAAAAATATCGTTGACCCATAAATCTAAACCTCTCCTGTTTATACGCGTAACGGCGTGACGGGTAGAAGGGAGGGGGGAAATATGATATACTCGCGCGTTATTGGTGTTTTCTGAGCACGTCCTTGCGGGTCTCAACAACATTATAGTACGCAGGTATACTAAGTACACATATATAATACCACATAAGATCTCAAACACGACGACGCGCGTGAAATAACAATATTATAATATTATAATACTATATAGGCACAAACAAAACGCGCAAGTCGGGTATTGAATTAGAGAGAGGACTCACGGACATAGATGTTGGACAAGAGCGTGGCGGGCAGACAGAAGACGAGCACCAGTATGTCGGCCACGGCCAGGTTGACGATGAAGTAGTTGGTGACGTTGCGCATCCTGGGCGACCGGCAGACCACCGACACGACCAGAAGGTTACCGACCAGCCCGACCAGGAATACCATGGTATACGCGAAGCAGTAGACGGCCGTCATGGCGGGACTGTGCCTGTACCAGAGCTCGCCGGGACCGATGCCACCGGAACCGCCGGAACCGGAACCTCCGCCCATGCCGGTACCGTCGTCTTCGTCGTCGTCGACGGCCGTGCCGGAACCGTCACCGCGGCTACCGGAACCGTCACCGGAACCGTGCACCGACACGGTAGACGCCACGGCCGACGAATCGGTGGTCGTGACCGGGGCCAGCATGTCGAACAGCGAGTTACCCAGCATGTCCATCAGGCCAGGTTCGATGACCATTTTTCCAACTTTTGCTGGTGGTGGGACGAGCACTCGTCGGTGATCCCAATCCACTACTCTCGGTCCTTCTCCTCCGCGCTGCGGTGGTATATTATTATTATTATCTCGGTCGACGAGCGTATCGATAATAATACCACACCGGATACCGGCGATACCGCAGGGTTACCCGGCCGCCAACGACGATGGTACCATCATCGTCCGTCCGGATGCTCTGTGCAGGAGTAACACTGCTACGGTGCTGCAAGTAGCGTGTACCTATACGTAGAGTACATAATATATTATAAAATATGCATCGTAAACAATTGGGGGGGGGGGGAGACCCGAGGATCCGATTAGTGCCCACTTAATATATTGGCCAAAGCAATACGTGGTCATGACATACAGGTGTGCACCGAGGGATGTTCATGTATCTGCATACGAGTTCCCGCAATCACTTAGATCCCGCGACGGCCGGGGAATGCGATTAGGGGAACACGGTGTGCATTATTACGGTTATGCGATAGGTATAAACTATTATAATAATTGTAGAGGTGTACATGATATTATTAATTTGGAATAAGATATTTTTGATTTTTTTGCAATCTATACTGGACAATGTACAGTTACTTACCGCTGGTATATTTTCGGACAGGTACCTGTTGCTGAGTGTCGGGAAAACGCTGTGGTATAAAAATATATTATACTCAACCGTCGTTTATTGCGACGTTGCGTCACTGTACGTGTGAACAGCTCGAAACGTGCGAAATATCACACGTGATTTACGAAAACAAAATAATTTAATATACTATAACGGGCACGGGCGCATAATATATTATATAATATCGTCGTGGTCGTCGCGATAAACATCAGCGGTGCTGATGGAGGGTGAACGTCCGGTTCGGCGGGGAAAACGTCCGTACGGCGTGGCGCTCGGCGACCGTGTGGCGTGCGTACGTTTTCGGTTTTGCGGAACTCCCGGGCGGTTCCGCTGCCGTATATCCTCTGCCGCCGCCCCCGCCCCCAAACCCCCCCGCGGGTACCCTTCGACCAACCCCTAACAGGCCGTCGCTCTACTACCCCCCGAGAGACTGCGAGCGGACGACGACGCCTCCGCCGCCGTTCCTTTTCTTTTTTTTTTTACACGCTACATCACAATATATAATATATATCTATTTATATGTGTACATAGGCGACTCGGGCCCTATACCGTTACCGTTCCGATATTCTCGCTCGTCATTATTCATTCGATATTTTTTTTGTTTTTCATCTTCTTCTGCGGAGGGCGATGAATACTCCCGTCGAATTAACCGTAATTACGAGTGTGTGTGTGTGTGTGTATGCGTATGTCGTATTCGTAATTACTATTGTTATTGTTTCTCGACCTTTGCGTCGAACGCTTTTTGCTGAGCATCGGTCGAAAAGTCTCACGCACCTTCGTACAGATCGGAAACGGGTCTGAGCCCTGGCCCGATTGTCACGGTTTTTATGAACTATGATATTAATTTATCACCAACCATTAAAGTTTCATTAATGTTTCGATGACGTCGCCGCCGTCGTTCCTTTTCTTTTTTTTACACCCTACATTACAATATATAATATAATATATATATCTATAATAAATGATATGTGTACATAGACGACTCGAACCGTATAGCGTTACCTATCCGCTCGCGATATTCTCCCTCGTTTTTATTCATTCGATTTTTTTTCTCAATTTTTCCACATATTTTATATTTTTCATCTTCTTCTGGAGGGATGAATACTCCTGTCGAATCATCCTTAGATATGAGTGTGTGACTGTGTGCGTATGTTGCACTCGTAATTACTATTGTTATTGTTATCTCTGCGTCGAACGCTTTTTGCAGGATCTGTCGAAAAGTCTCACGCACCTTCGTACAGATCGGAAATCGGGTCCGAGCCCTGGCCAGATCGTCGCGGTTTCTATGATCTAGATGATATTAATTTATCCCCAATCAAATGTTTACCTTCCCCGAAAATGACACACCGTAAATTAAAAATTTATAAAATAATCCCAAGTAAACATTTTTAGCAGAAAATAAAAATGCATAATCGAACTGTTTTCCTGCGTCACCATAAAGTGGTAGTTCGCATCACTGACCTAGACACGGTACGTATTTACGCCGAAGATGTTTGTCCCCATTATTGTACGGTCATTACCTCGCAGTAGAGGAAAACCTACTTTGAATCGTAGAAAAATGTCGAAGAACGCCAGTAATCTCGATTAAATTATTGTAAAACCAATTTGCATTCCTCGGCGCTTCGCTCGAAGTCCAAGACACGACCACAATAAGCCCCCTTAATGTACTCTATCCAAGAATACATCACTGACTGGTGCACGCAATAAACCAACTTATAGTGTGTCGTTATAATATGGGAATAGTTCTCAGTATAGTTTGCGCGTAGAGTTTTATGCAGTTTACTGTGCATAAAATTTACAGTCATATTATAGGTATACATATGTCATGATAATAAATTTTATTGAAAAAACAGTAATGGAACGAGGCTTTATTTCAGGCAATCTGAACTGTCTGAACAGTATTGTTTGCAGTATACTATATGCATCGATATCAAAATATATAATTATCAGGCGTGTTACAACATAAATATGATGAACTCTTTGATATTTCCGTGGAGTGTTACAATTTTTTATGAGTTCGATCATCCGTTTTAAGTACCATTTTAAGCTTTTACTGAAATACTTTTTTTTTTCAATAACTCGCTGCAGTATAGTCGTAGAAATTAATAGCTTGGTGTTCCTATAGGACGTGGGAAGACTTTCGTTCGATAGAAAATACTATTTTAAGCGAGATTCAAGACCGGAGTTGTTACGGTTGATTAAATTATGAACAACGTAATACCGATCTAATTTATTGTTTATTAATAGTAATTAATACCCACTTAAAGCTAATCAGTTATTGGGCTATTATAATATCTAAACTATATTAGGCTCAATAGTTTTAAAAATTCTTCATAAAAAAAAGCCGTCATATTGTTCAATGTATTAACTTTAAAATATAAAACTATCTGATATGTACATATAAAAAAAAACTAACACTCAAAAAATTATTCTGAATATGCAAAGCCACAGCGGAGGACGATATAGAGTTTCCATTGTTTCATATTTCATCACTTAAAAAACAATAAATTAAGTTTTATGCGTCGTATTATATTATTACAATATAGACAGAATAAATATTTTACTCAATATCGTTATGGCGCCGGATAGTTAAGAACATATTATAGACAATATATCTGTTTATTAAAATTGCATAAAATATTCTAAACATATTGTACACAATATATCTATATTTATTAAAATTGGATAAAATATTCTAAACATAAAATAACACAACACGTTGTGCTGATATCTTTTTTTTATAAGAAAAAGTCGTAATTGTGCTTTGCTTCATTTTTACATAATATATAATATTTTATATTACGAAACCAATGTTATACAAAATTTTAAAAAAAATTGCATTAAAGTGTAACGATTACCACAAAAAAGAAAACAGTTGATGTTTATTTTTCATAACGACGTAACCTAACGTTTCCTCGTTAACCCACACAGACTTGAAGATGTATTTTTAACGTAATTTATGAGAGCATGTAACAGCATGCCGTTTAATCATATTCTGATGTTATTAAATTTACTTAACCTATGTATTATTCATATATGTACATAGATAATATGTGTACATAAACCGAGACAAGGTCGTTGTTAAATTTTCTTCTAACGCATTGACATATTAATTAATTGTAATGATATGCTTTATTAAACAAGCATAAATAATACAATAATGTCAATTGAGTAAAAACTTCGTTAAAGAAATTTAGCGAATTTTGGAGAACAACAAGTGTATGTTATTCTTTATTTCTGTGGCTGAATCAGATTGTTCGGTCGTTATGATGTGTAACAGGTGTCCAGTGGATAGTTTGGACTACTAAAGCCTCAAGGGAAAACCGGTTTAGATAATAATATTATTGGCAATCATCAATAAATTCGTGCAAGTGGTGTAGCTAAATTGCCTGTACAGGACGCCGTGTTAGCATATATGTGAAATTTGAATGCATATTATAATAATAAAATACCAATCTTTTGAAATAACAAAAAACTGACTCAATGGTTAGGTTAGGACAGATAAAAAAAAAAAATGGGAGAAAAGTTGTGATCAAAAATTTTATTCTAATGTAGTGTTTACAAATCTAGATTATGTAAAATATAGTTCAGTGTTGTTTCATTTAAAATATCCTTTCGTTATACTTTATTTAAAATGGTCAATAACAATGTATAAGTTTTGAATTCCGTTTGGATTATGTCATTGCTAAAGCTTTTAATTTAACTAAATCCTATTTCTTCAGACGTTATATTCACGATATTTACAATATTAAAAATGTACCCAGTTAATATGATAGTGCAACTATTATATTGTGCCTCTTGACTATTAGTAATACTTGCAATACATCATGCATTATGATCTTTTTCTTTAAACATATTCAAAATAAGTACTTATTGTGAATAAAACACTTTCGATTTTAGTAAGCGATATTAGTCTGCTACATAATACTTCACCTTAATCTAATTGATTATTATGTTCCACACTTCATGTCAATCATACCAAAAATGGAACTAAGATTCAAACAAGAAAAACATTCGCAGATGGACGCTGGTGCTTGAACAGTAAACATGTACTTATACAGGGTGTAACAATAATAATTGACAAATTAAATAAATTTTGTTCTAATCAATATGAAATTTTTTTATTTTTTGATAATGTTTGCGTTACAATATACATTTTTTTTTTTGAATATTGAAAATAAGAAGTTATTTTTTGATAAATTCAAAATAGCCAATTTGTAAATCAAATTTTTTAACAAATTTTGGTGATTCAATGTTTATTTAAGTCAAGTAGTTTATTTTTACTATTTTTTTTTAGTTCCAATATTTTTTATAGATTATATTAATTTGAAACATAATAACTTTTTTCAAAATATTTTTTTTGATAATTTCCTAGCATAAGTATATATTTCCTTAATTTATTTATTATTATTATAATTTTCATAGTTCTTGTTATGCATTTAACTAATGTCAATTTTTTTTAAATTTTTTTATTCTTTCTCCTTAATCAGTAAACACTATACCTATATATCTTTAAGGCGGTATCTATGATGTAATTATTGGGAAATATGTTTTGTGTAGAGGGTGAACTGAAACATTTTATGGTAAAGTTTATTATATCCGTATCTCAGTTTATCTTGTTGGTATAATATATTATGTATTATATGGAATATTGGGATACGGAACATACATAATAAATCCTTAAGGTTAATTCTAAACGAGATAAAAAATTAACCGTATATCCTTTTTCGTACTTGCATTAATAATAATTAATAATGCGATTGACCAGTTGTTTTAAACTTATGAAAAAAAAAACTTTGGTTTAACGATAGATCTAAAAAGAGAGAACTTAATATCATAAAAGTTTACATATACGAACATACAATACAGTTAAATAGTTTTCAAACTGCTACTCACGACTTGTTGATGACCTTTGGGATGGAGAACAATTTTCGTTTCTTCTGATTACCAATAAAAATCCATAATAATTAAAAACTAACGGCATTTAAAATGGTTTACCGATAACAAAATATGTTGTTATACTTTTCAACTTTTGATATCTTGACATTGTATTATACTTATATAAACGACATATTCGGTATATTCAATATGAACGTAATAAAAAAAAAAATAATATACTTATTAAATAAAAGCCAACATTATTAGTTTAGGTTTGTTTTTATTTCGCTGGACGGACAATATGAAATAAAATATCGAGTGTCATTAACTTAAAAACATTGAGAAACTATCTACCCCGGAAAATAATATTAATAGTCCGTGATATATTATATATATTATTATATAAATTATATTAATTTAGGTAATATATTATGCGCTTGTCCGTGCCGAAAATCGCTTAAATAAAATCGAATTAATCCATAAAAATATCGAATATGTCAATATTGTCAGCAAACGGTGTTGTTGTTACACGAACATCGTACACATTATAACTGGGAGTAAACGATTTTAAATCAATAACGGGAGACAGCGTGTTGATGTGAATAATAATTTATTCCGTGTCTGCAAATTTTAGGTACAAGTAATATCTTAGTTGAAAGTGTTTTCGACCTAGAAATGTGACGTTTTTTTATGATTTAAATATTTATCTTAGGTATTGTTGTTTCCATAACATTTTTACAACAATAAACGCTACGTTATATGCTAAAATACAATTCACTTTCTTTTAAAATAAAAGGATTTAAAACCTTTAGTACCTACTATCTGAAAAGCATGAAAAAAAAAGTTTTATTGTAAACAAAAGTTTTGGACACCGGAACGGAAACAAGTGAATTGCCTATTTAGAACGCCGTAAGAATTGCATCACGTAACAAAGCAAAATACGACTAGATTTTAGTTTTTTTCTCTCCTTTTAAGTCTTGACAAACTGACTATGTGACTTGTTTCAAACTTGAAACAAACAGAGTTTATTTTTATTATATCCCTGTATTTGAAAGATTGAATGAATGATTAATTTTGCAACTTCAAATTGTTATATTACACAATTCTGTTTTATGATAAATTTTATTTTCAGATTAAGTTTTAAAGACTTCATTTTCATACAAATAATTCGTGTGAGTAATAATAGGTAAATATTATGTTATTCAAAATATAAAAACATAAAAATAAACATAAAAACATAAAAACCAGATCGCCATTCTAAATGTTGATGATAATATCAATATTATATTATTACCCATGTATCTACATTAATTTCTCGACAATACCGTATTATGGTTATTTATTTTGATAAAACCCCTTTGTTGTTTTATATACAATAATAATATTTCAAATGTGTCACGTTATTATAGTAAAATCCAAGTTCTGGGCTAGCATAAAAAAAATCTAAGAATCGTATAAATGAATATTTTTTTATGGGCAGTTACTGTCGTTATTACTCCGTTCAAAATAATTTTTCAAATAATTGTATTTATCATTGTATTTAACTTAAATATTACTAAAAGACTTTAACAAGTAACTGCTGCAGTGTTCGTCTGCAATAGTGACCTATACGACGTTCAAGTAATGTCCGTTTAGTTTTTTGCTTGATTTTTATATTATTTAAAGTTTTTAGAACTTCCTCGAGAGTGGATTTATATTTACTCTGCATTTATTGCCATAGGTACTATATATTATAAATTACAACTGCTGTTATGTTATATTTACTTTTATGGCGAATTTCTAGAGCAGATATGCAGAATTTTCTTATAGACAATTTTAAAAGTTGACAGGCGAGAAATAAATAAAACGGTGTCTCGATTTATATACTTATGCGCGAGAAACTGTCATAATATATTATTATAACAAATATTAGCAATAATAAACCATTGAATTTGAAAAAAAAAACTGAACGAGTTTCAGTTTAAATATTAAAGTATGTATCTACATCTAAATGACTGCATCATTTTATGTTGTTTTCAAAATAAAACATTTCTTAAAAAATAACATTTCTATTAAAAATATTTCAAATTTGTCGGCTATAAAGTAAAGTTAAAATATGATACGATTTCTGTGTTAAAGTTTCAGACCTAGGCATACTACCAATTGTATACAAAGTAATTTTATAGTCGATAGAGAAGTTAAATAAAACTTTTAGAACAGTCTCTATATTTCTATCCAAAAATATGATCACAGACAAAACAAATATATAAGATAAACAACACACGGCTAATTGTAAAATCAACATAGCTCTGCTCAGAATTTAAAAATAAACACTATTGAATGACACAATTTGAAAATATTGAAATCCATAATAATATTGTAACAAAATGTTAATGACTTTGTTTATAATAATATAAATTGTGTTATGTCGACATAATGAGGTTTGTAATAACTTTAGGATACCGAGGTAGACTTTTTTACCGTCATAATGATAGAGAAATTCAATTTTCAATTTTGCATATTTGATTGAAAATAATCAATAAATTATTTTTGTATAGAATTTACTAATACCGCAATTTAAATGCAGTATATTTAAATTTCCCGGTTAAAATATGTTTACTTAGACAAGTCATATTATTAATAAAGAAAAACATGTTGTTCCAAAATGTAAAAATAAATGTAATCAGTTTTACATGATGGGAAAAACCTAATTTAAAATCAATAACGATAACAATTTGAAAAGAAATTTGTTGGATATCATCAAAGTATGGCAGTATACCTGCATCCAATGTCACAATAAGTATGCCTACTTGATATCGTCATGACTCTCCGAATCGATTAAAAAGTTAGGCGAGCACACTACTAACTATAATTATTGTAACTATTAACTAGATAAGTTGATTTCTTATCAAATTACGCGCCACAATTTATAATATTAAGTTAATTTACAACGTTAATTGGTTATCATACAAACGTCGATTGTTGAATATTTGAAGACTCGCTGCTTAACAAGTTGGTTGGAGTTTACGTGGTTTCTCGAATTACGCTCAGCGGTTATGCAGGACAGACGGCGGCGGCGGCGGCAGATGAGTGAAATATCGAATCTGTCACTATTTTCACGACCCAGTGAAATCTATTTCGCACCCGTCACCGTCGTTATAATGTTTCGATAGAACTGCTACTACACTGCCGATTTATTCGAAAACGTCAAGTCGGTAGGCGCCTCCCGTATCTAACCATCAGGAGCACAGGTACCTCTTGATATTGTAACCATTACCAAGTGTAGTACCGCCAGTTCGACAGATTGGTTTGGCCACCATCTCATAACCCGTTTTTTGTATCTTACGTTTTATGATTTATATACATATTACAACCTTTAATTATAATAATAATTGTCAAACGCTAGAGGGCATGAAAATGAGATAAATGAATATCAAAATATCTAATTAGCATGTTACACTGAATATAACAATATTATGATTAAGTATTTGCCTACTATATCGTAAGCCTATAAAGACGCATAATATACAAGCCCAGATTAAGGGGGTCCACGGGGCCCATAGTTTTTTCGGCTTAATTCAGTGGTAATTTGCACTTTTTATATAGTGCCTACAAGAATATTTTTATTTTTTTTGGGGCCCGCCTGTTTATTACCACGGGCATGGTAAGTGGGGGGCACATGGCCAGGATTGTGTGGGTAGGGATATATTTTGTTATCGCTTTATTTAAAAATAGAATTATTGAGACAATATAATATTATAAATATTTATTATTTTAAAGAGTTGTTGGGGGCCTACAACCGTGTATTGGCCCCTGGGCCCCCGAAAGTCTCAAACCGGGCTTGAGTATGTAGGAGAATTGTTGTACCGAGTGGCCAGTAGGTATAATCTACACACTAATACACTACGGTAGTATCGTTGAAGATTTAAAGTCTGTTGTTGTTGTTATTATTATTGTTATGTTTTTGAAAATAATAAAATCGTATACACGACACAACCTCGGTCGCGATATTTCCGATCGAGCTTTTATTTTTTATCGCGACGACGGCGGAGGCGCGCGATATGGATTTTTTCACGCACGTACCATACGGTAATAGTAAAATACATATTATAACGAGAGACCGCGTGGCCGGAACGGTCGGTGGTGGAGGTGGCCGGCGGAGGTGGCGACGAGCGGTGGAGGTCGCTTGTGCGGCGGCGGCAACGAGAAGAGGAGAAACAATTATCGCCGTCGTCGATGCCGATGCCGACGCCGCCGCCGCTAGCGATGACCGGGTGACCCAGTCTGCCCAGGTAAAACGATCGAAAACAGGCCTACGGCGCGGCGGCGGCGGCGGCCACGAGTGTCCCGAGCTCCGTCGATCCGACGGCCGCCGCCGCGTCGTCAGTGGTGGTCTGGCGGGTGCGCCACGGGGGTCTGTAGTGGCGCGGCGGCGGCGGCGGCGTCCGATCGATTTGCTTACTATGTATACACACACTGCACACATATACAACGCACCGCGTACTACGACGCGTACTACGGGCGACGGCGGCGGTGGTGCAGGCGGCCGTGGTGGTGATGCCCGACGGTGGGATCGGCGCGCGGTGGCATTATATTATTATATATATACGCGCGACGTAGACTACGATGACGGCGGCGGCGGCCGCCTCGGAATACGCGATTTACGCGGACGACCGGCGAAACGGTGCGTGGCGAACGTTTTCAGGTGCGCCGCCGCCCGCCGCAGTCCACTGCACCCGCAGGTAACGTCCACCCGCCCGCCGGCTCAACGCCTACGCTTCCGCAGCCACCTGCTGACCTAGTACGCTGGCGGCGCGCACACACACACACACACACACACACACATCCGCTCGGTCGACTGCACGCGCACACACGCACTGCACACTGGCGCGCGCTTACACCACCGCAGCGAGTTACGCCCACGCTCGCGACCCCCCCCCCCATTTCCCGTCGCCGGCACTTCCGACTGGTAGTATTCCGCGTAAATTCCCGGGTACTCCGTCGTCGTCGTCGACGTCGTCATAAACGACGCTCATCTCTCTACCGCCCACTCGTTCCCACTCGCTCTCTCTCTATTTCACTCTCTGTTTCCGTCACACTCCCACTCGCTATCACTGTGTACCTCTCACTCGTCCCCCCCCTCGGGGCAGCGTCTGTTTTGCGCACGTCCCCCTCCCCTATGACAGCTCCGTCGCGGTGTTTGCTAAAATAATAATAATAATGATAGTAATGATAACTCCGATGTAAGTACGACGCAAATACTATATTATACGGATACCCCCCCGAGGACCGAGACGCGTAAGTCCGGATAGTGTGTATAGTGACAGAAATGCAATTTTTTTTTTATTATTATTATTATTATTATTTCCCTTGTTGTAGCGAAGGCGATTGGTGTACCCGACCAATCGATATGTAAATACAATTTATAATAATACTGTAAAACCAATGCTTGCGGAAATAATAACAATATACATTTTAAGACCTCGTCAAATAACTTGCTAGCAAATATTGAGTGTTTCGGTTTTAAAGTAATAAAATGTATAGGTACAACTAGTAATTTAATTACATTTTCCGGTCTTTTAAATACTCAAATAGGCACCGTATTCCGGACAGTTTATTTAATAGAATATAATATTTTGAAATTATATTTAAATGGCCCAAATGTGGTAAAAATGTCATTTTAAGTCCATAAAACAGTAAAATAATATATTATTATATAGTCGGTTAAAATGCATATGAATTTCATTCTATCATCACATATTATACTTATGAATGTGATAAAAAGTAAAGATTGTGTATAGTATATACATTAATCAGTTATTAAGGTTGTAGTTCATCATAATTTTCTAAAGCGCCAATGAAAAATCTCAAATTCGACTTGTTAAAATACCATTTGTACAATTTTCAATATACATTGGGACTGTATAATATGAAACTTTTAGGGCACCTCCACCTGAACAAACATTTATGGACAAACTAAATGAATAAATTAAATATTTTCGAAATACAAACGTTATTAATTACTGACAAACATACACCCTGGGAAGTCCATTTATAATTTACTTAAGGTCAATTAAATAGATAACTTTATGAGCATAATATAGGTAATTAAGGTAACATTTTAGTCCATAGAATTTAAAATATTTTTGCGAATTTTCCCAGCCAGACATTATTGATTGATTAATTAATTTTCATTCGTTAAAACATTTCAAAAATGGTTTTAATTATATACTTTTTATATTTATAAATCTGAGCTACCCACTTAAAGTCGTAAGTCATATAACTATACTATCGATATTTATTTAATTTAATACTACCACCGTATACAACTCGAGGGATTTTGTTTTCATTTCTACATTATTTTTAATACCTCATTATATTTTATTTCGTTATTGTCTACTTTCAACCAAATACATACTTATAAAACTTTTCCCTTTTCACTACAAATCACAAAGCATTTTTCTGCGACTAATTAGTAATTAGTGATTGTCAATATTTTTTTACATTGTTTACGTCTATGTAACAACATCACGTCATTTTCACAAGCATTTTAGTGCACATAAAATCTACTATTTTATTTTAGTCAAAAATCTAAATGATGACATTTTATAAAACATTAAATTTTATCTCAAAATAAATTGAGACCCATACCCAGTCGTTTATGACGTTCAAACAGGTTTCCCGTGTAGACCATACATGCGTAGCGTTACTAATACAAAACTATCAGATTAATATAATTTAAATTATTCATATCGTTTTGACATCACTTGAACACCGACGCAAATTGTCGAGTTTGTTTAGCGAATGTAAACAACAAAATAGTGTAGGCCTCAAACCAGGCAACATGGCAATACCGAAAAATCATGACCTACTTTATTGAAAGTTGTAAAGCGTGCGAAAACTCACATTTGAAAATGCGGTTAAATGTCCACCGCGCTTTTAGACGTTTCCCTAAATGTGTATAGTTATGTTATCCCATCGCCCCCAGTTGTGAAAAATTTACGTTTACCGGGTCATTAATATTATAATTAATATGTATACTTCACATATCGTTTAGTGTGCAAATTCAGAATAAATTGTCATTGATAACGCACCCCGCCGTTGTACATTGCCATATTCACCTGCAATAGGGCCTTTTTATTTTAGCCCCGACTAGTTTTGCAAGAGACCACCTAGACAGGACAGTATTTTTAAATTTAATATCAATCATAATTAGCGTAAACCAATTTTTTAGAGGGGAAGTTAAGACTTGATATTTATTAAAAATGACATAATACTCAGTACTATATAATAAGTACCGACTTTTGGTTTGGGGGAATGGCAGTATTCGGGGGAACTAAGTCCCTCCCAAGCAGGGGCAGGGACTTTTGGCACAAATTATCATTACAGATCAAATTTTTTTTTACACGAAAATTGCAAATCGTTAAGTCCCGAGATTTTTAAAATCTAAATCATAGTATTTAAAAATGCCAAATGTTTAACCACCAGCTACGCAACATATTATAGTTGATACATCTATTATTATTTATTAATATTAGGTATCATAAATAATAGGGTTATATTTACTATCGGGTATATATATTTAATTAATTATTTTCATATCACCTACCAAATGTTTGTTAAGTATGTTGTTAATAAAATAATTACAACTCATTGCTCAAAATATTTATCTGTAGTTTAATTCTTCTGACTGTATAATTGGTGAAAGCAGTATATTATATTTTTTTGTTTTTATTCGAATAATATAGTGATTATGATTACCTCATTATTATTCGATGGAAAGTCTTGATTTTGCAGAATTAATTTGAGTGTGTTATTTATATCAAGACAAAAAAGCAGTGTTATTGACAAATATTCGGCTGGATCTTGAAAAATGAATTAGAACCGGCAAGGCCTGTCGTAAATTAAATCGGCTGAAACTGTTATAAATCATCACACAATTCTAATAGGTACCTATACTATGTCTACCATAGTAAAACCACGTGAAACCTGTGGTATTTCAGCGAAAAGTTTTTAACGTCAAGTTCACGACTAAATAATAAATAATTATAGTTGTTCGAGTTTCCTGTAAAACGTATAGCGTATAATAATGTGTACAAAAATATATAGGTTAAGTTTATGGTGCTAACAATCGTATAAAACATAATATTATTATAATGTTAAGGCACATTGTGTTAACGTGTATTGTCCGGTATTGGTATAAACCTAAATCAGATATTATATTGATTGATTTGATGGTTTGGTTGTTAATCGATTATACAAAATACGCACCCACCACGGCGCATGCGCGGGTGGTGTAATTATTATTTTTAATCCAGACGAGACAGTACCTACCTAATTATCGTATTCGAAAAACGATACCGATTGTAGTACCAAATGTTACCCAACAATGATTAAGATTTTGTTTGAAACAAATGTGATCGATTATCATACATATTTTATGAACCGTAGTTCTCGATTTTAAAACTATACCGATAAATTTAAAAATCACTTGGCAAGTATACCATTCGTATTTCGTTTTAATTTTCAAAAGGGGTTTTTTCAAATTATTTGAGAATTTTAAGCCTACAGGAACATTTATTGAAACAAAATAAATAGGAATTTTACCTCTCTCGTTGTAATTCAAAATGGACTTTGGCACTTCTAGGGATGTATATAACATGTTATACACTCAACTTTCAAACAGTAGGCCAATGTTTTTTGTGAGCGACAATAGTGAGTGTATAATATTATCATGTTAAATCGAAAGGGATTGTTATCTCAATCTCAAAATGATTCTAAGAAGAATGCAGGTTTTTTCAATTTAAAAAAAAAAGTAATTGAAAACCTGAAAACTATTAATTTATATTCTATATACAATATACATATATTATACATAATAATATAAAATCTCGCATAATAGATTACAAAGTGCTATTATAAATATTTAATTGAAAACTCAAGACCAAATAATCGTGTTTTGATTTTATTTAGAATAACGTCCGGGAAAAAGATAAGTTACGATGAATTTATAATATTACCTATATATTTTATTATAATATAATTCTACAGAAAACGTTATTTTTAGTGATTATTATTTGCAGTTTTTCAACTCTAAAATATATAGTCTGTATAACTAAAAATTTGTATGGAATGCACCGTGACAGTTGTGGAGAAAGATTTTTGATACTCATTGTATTGTATTTTACCATTTCGAATTCGTCGAAAACATAAATTTTTTATTTTACAAACGTCCGCGAATGGAATAATATGACAAACGAAAAACGATTTTTCTCGAATTTTGAATCTACATACATTATAGAAAAAGTTAGGTTGAATATAATATTATTATAATATTGTACAAAAGTTTGCGAAAATCAATAATAATCGTCTTGAAAACTAACATCGTAAAACAAAAGATACGCGGTATCTTTGGTGGATACTGTGGCCCAAGGTCCCAAACTAAGTATACCGTGAGCCACCCCAATGAGCAAAAATCGTCTACGACATCCTTTTTAATCGTTTATTAATTATTATTTTTTTTTTTTTGTTGTTGTTCATGAGATGGCCTTCAAAATGCATAGTACAATGGTGACAATCGCTTTCGTTTTTGTTTGACTAATTTCAGTTTGTGGGAAATTTGTGCAAAAACCATAACAATAATACTCGAACATTATTTTATAAATAATTAACGATTTCAACATATTTTTTTTTTTTGTGTCGTTAAATAACTTGAGAATTACAGAATTTTAAAGTATGAGCAATTTAAAACAACTGTTGATATAATAACATTCGCCTTTTAAAAGTGTATTTATTTAGGTGTAACGAAACTCGAATAATAAACCATAAATAACTACTTTTTTATAACATAATAGGGTTTAATAAAATATCACAAAATATGCACTATACACATGATCATACAATGTACTCACATTATATAATATAGAAAATAGTACCTACGAATCTACGTGCAAACTTAAAAAAAAAAAAATGTTTTGAACTTAATATTTATCATAGCATAGATTATTTGATTAAAATGAGGAAAAACGGAATAATTCACACAATAACTGTTATAAAAGAATGATTTTCTTTTTAACTGATTTAAGCATTTATATTTTATCAATTAACTTTAAACTTTTGCAGTTAAATATAATAATACATAGTACTTTTTTTTTTTATAGAGATTTTAAATTAAAATTTGGACAAAATTGAATATTTAAACGAAACATAAAGATTTTAGGTATTTTGTTATAGCTTAAAAATATTATTCGAAAGCACTTGAAACTTTTAACTTAGGTATATTGTTATATTTTATACACACAATGACATTTCCGAATGCGATGTTTTCGGCAAAACTTAATTAAACCTACCAGAATATTACCATAATATTAAAATAAATTACTTTAATAGGCGGCAACATAAATTCATCATAAGATGTACTTGGTGAAATAGGCTAACAGACCTCACTCAGAAATGAGAATCGTTTTTCACAATATTAAATGAGTTATCATTGAGTTCAAATTTAACACATGTATTACAAGGTATACTCGACACCTATATACAGCAGAGCGGTTATATGCTTACTTCCTTTTTAAAATTATAATTCTGATTATAAAAATTGTTATTTTTACCCCACTTATCCGCAAAATGCCAAATAAGATACCTATGAAGAAAGTCCCAACAACTTTATTGGTTTCATAACAAACACAACATAATATAAAATATCGATATACAATTTCAGAAAAAAAATTATGTCGGTACCTATACATTTCGATTGTGTTAAAAATTATAACCATACATTATTTACTATTGTTTTTAGTCATTTTCTCGGAAGAAAAATAAATCACGTAAAACTACTTACATATCTGAATAAATTAATTCATCGACCACCAATTTTTTACATACTATATTATGACGTTTAGTTGTAATATTTTTTACATCATATTTATCAATTAAATATGGTACTAGTATTATTTGATTTTAAATTAAATAAGTAATATATTTCGAGATTTCCATCAATTAATTATAAAAATCTCGTTTAAATTGAATATATTACATAGTACCTATATAGCTATTTCAAAATGTATGGATATTTTAAATGTTTTTTTTTCTTTAAGAAAATTAGAAAGCTATTGGACTATGCTGAAAAAGTTACAACTATTGATTATTTTAAACCTTAATAGTATTGCTCAAATCTGTCTGTAGTATACATAAAAAATAAATTGGTTTTAATTGATAATTTAAAAGCCAATCAATTAATAACGTTTTCACATAAAAATTTTAAAAATATAAGCTCACAATATTATTCAACACCAGGTTAACTCTTATCTAAAAATAAATGTATTCGTTGGCAATCACTTGTACTTTTGTTAAGTGTCCATTACTCTTGTACTTGTCGATTTTGTTATGTTTTTTGGCTTTCGTATTACAATCGCAATTATTTTTGGATTCAAATTTCTTTTATTTGGTGAAAACTCGATATCTGCAAACGCCAATTTATATTATCGTTAGTCGTTGAAATTATAATACAAAACCGTATCACATATTACGGTCAATACATAGAAATATTTTATAAAAGTCACAGAACGTGATAAATATTAGAATAGTTATCAATAATATTCAACGGATAAGAAGTAATAAATATTTAAATTATTTCGCGAAAAAAAATTGTGTTCTATTTTTATTATAATTATCAACTAGGTATACACTGAAGGAATGGAAATGTTTTATTTTTTCCCGTTTGGGTTAACGACTGCGACTATACTGATTTAATACATTAATTATACCGTCCGATAAAAATATGAATAAATGAACTGTGGGTATATTAAACAAAGATAAACGAACCTATTATATTTTCAAACGTTTTTGATTTACCTACCAAAACTCGATTTTCTTAAAAAAAAATCTGATACAGACATTTTACAGAAATAATTCGTTTGAATATCGTAAAAGTTCAACTATCGATTTCCACTAAGTATTCATATAGTTATAGAAGTTAATATACAGTTTTGGCAGGAGAGATGGGTGGAGGGGTGTTTTAAATATCGCTTAAATATTATATTATTATAAATATATTATTGGTGGGCGTGTGTGTACGAGGACAAATACGGCGAAACAATCTATAGGTACCTATGTAATATGTGTAAAAAATCTTATGAAATGTAAAATTATTAAAAAACATTGACAATCTATATGGCAACATAGTGAAGTACTATCCTGACCCACTCAAATCCAGTATTCCACTTTTTAGCTGTATAGTAGATCTCTTCAATATTGGAAACTGACACAATGAAATACAAACTTGAATAATTAAAATAGGACCCACAGTTTGTTTTATGATAGGTACTAAAAGTTGTTAAACTATTAAAACGGATCCTGGTATAATAATAGTAACTATATTATGCATGTAATTTACTCAAATTATGTATTCAATTTTATAGTTGAAATTATGATTATTATCAAAAGAAATACTAATAACATCGTAATGAAGTCAATACATTTTTCTACCGTTAAAACTTAAAACGATTACAAAAAAAAAAAATGATTGTAATAAAAATATAAAAATGTAAGATAAGATTTTTATATTCTAAAATTACACGAAAAATACATAATTTTCATCGTATTGTGAATATTCAAGTCTTTAAACTTAATACTACAAATGCTATGGGGAAAATATAATAACCATAGTCAATTTAACATTAATTGATTGGAAATCAATATATACAATTTCAATAAAAATTATCAAACGCTAAAAGTGCGTATTATATGTTTGATGGCCATTTTTTTTATTTTATTTTGGGCCATCTTCAGGAAGGTAATATGTTATAGTGTACAAATAAAATAATAATAATTAGTATTGTTAAATCAATTAACACTTATAGAAATTAATATTTAACATATTATATAAAAAAAAAACACTTATATTATTATTATTATATTATAATTCTGATAATTAAGATAGTGATAATTAAACATTATTAAAGTTTGATTATTGATTATTTAAATATTATATTAAAATAAATAATGCCATTGTTTAAATCTGTTTTTTATTTGTTTAAAATATCATTAAAGCTACTTCTACTTATTTAATTGTACTTATTTGTACCTACTTATGTAGTTCTTTGAATAAGATGTTGATGTGCTTATTTTTTGGTTGGTTTAAAATTATGATATTTGATTTTATGTTTAAAATGTTTAAATGCATACGGTTTTTTTTCTTCTACTTACGTGTTTTGCGAAATTGATTCAGGTTGAGATTGGTTGTATGCCATTCGATTAAAACAATTACATTCACAAAAAAAATTTTGTTTTTCAACTAACTTTATTCATATTATCACAATACTTATGAATAATATACGTAAGTTTAAAGAAAATTAAACAACATCCACAATATTATCATTTATCACAATAAAAACTGATTCAACATTATTTTAACAAAATACATGAAAGGGTATAGAAAAACACTCAATAAAATAATAACATTATATCCTTCCATAAAAATGACTATAAAATCAATTATCACATATTACTAATTAACAAATAGGGAAAAAAATTGAAATGTTAAAATTGCATTAATAACTCATAATTATAATATAATATGGACAACAACAATCAAATCCAAACCACCAACAGTTCTGAATTTCCTGATTGCTGATATGAACTTAAATTTATTTAAAAAAATATATTTAAACATTTTAAATCAACAGAATGATAAACACATCAACAACACACTCGACGAACTGCATATCGTACACAACAATATTGTAAAACTAAATAGCTTTAATAATATATGAAAAAAATACATTTATATTTTAACAATGAATAATAACATTATCGGTACTCATCACTATTTTAATTACCAGTATACCAATTCTAATAATACTTACTGCTGATTAATGTTTACAGTTGGTAATTTAATAATTTATTGCATTTTTATATTATACTTGTTAATCAACTTTTTGAGACAATATCTATTTATTTATAATTATTATTTATTTTTTCATTAGCTACCATCATATTTATATTGCCTACGTGAAGATTGCCCATGGCCAAAACCAGTAGCTCTGATTAATTAATGAATAACAATATTATACATTTCGGAATTTTCGAATCCAAATTTAAATTATTTAAGCACGCATTGTTTTTTTTAAAATAATATAACAAGTATTAACTCGTTTTAAGTTGTTATTAATCGGATCGAAATTATTCGTGAACATTTTCAGAAGAAAAAATGCGTTCTTACAATAGCGGTAGACTGTGAACATATTTTGAGTGGGTATTGCATTGAAAAAAAAAAAATATTCGATAAGTGTCCTAAACACTTAAAAACAGAATGAAAATGTGCATTTGAATATAGTGTGTTTTAAGTGTACGTTTTCAGAGTATTCTCTGGAGCGCCGGGCGCGTAATAAAAAACGTCTAACACAATATATTATATTATAGTCACTTAAGTCGTAGACGGTCGTCGTATAAAAAAGAAAAAAAAATGTAGAAATATACATACGACGTATCGAATATATATTAAGCGTCATCAATCACCGCTGTATTACCATTTATATTAGGTGTATTATATATATTATTATTATTATTATTTTATTATGCTCGCGTGTACATATCGTTTACCGATCGGATTCCGCAACAGTTATACTGGGCCAGCTCCGTTGACGCGGAAAACGTTTCTCCCAAACGCGCGTAATTTATGGACGCATGTGTCGAGTCTCTGGTAAACCGTTCGTGTATGGTACATCACGAGACGCGTCGCGTAATCCATCGTCGTCGCGTAATGCGTCGGGTGCGCGTGTCCGCGACTCCGTCGACCGGAAGTTTTCGCGATCGGGCTGCAGCTCTTCCGGCCGGACCGGAATCGTTGCCGGGAGTCGAGCTGACAAGACCCCCGGGCCGTCCGGGTGTCGTTGAAATATTTTTATACTTTTGACTGTGAACCTAAGGGTATCGTATACCAGCCGGAAACGTTTTGTTGTCAGCGACGTATAAGAGACGTACCTACGTGTCCCCCGATAGAAAAATTATAATCATCTAAACATTTTTTTTTATTCGATATGATATTTAGAACGTAATCAGCACAATATATTACATCATGTACCTAACTCGAAAACTTTTGTAATCTGCGTGCTGATGGTTTACGCCCTAAATATTAGCGTAGATGAAAACCCTCCTTGGAATTCGGAGTATTTCGTTTTCGGGCAAAGTTGCGAGGGATGTGTGCAAATTCAGAAAATGGCTTTCGAGAACAAACGGAGAAACGATAAAGAGTTTCGAAACATGTTGTGCGACTTCATACTATATAGTCGCAAGCTAATTATTGGGGAGAAAAAAATTTAGAAATTTCACATTAGTTAGGGGTAGGGGAAGGCGCGTGAGTTCGGGAACGCAAACTCATGCTTATCACATGTTAAATATTTGGTGAAAATATTTTTTTTTAAATTTCATTGTGGGGGAGGGCTGGTGTCGTGTACCTTTTGTATTGAGCTAGTTTCGAGAATTCCGAAAAATTTTAAACCAAGCAATCTCATCAAGCAGACTATCCACTAAATATTTATGCGTACGGTTAAAGACGAATTTTCAATTTTTCACATACCACCCAGCTGAAGTGCTCAATATACTGTATCACCCTAGTCTGCGTAAATATTTTATCCACAACATTTGATAACAGGTTTTCCACTATAAATTATACCCAACAAAATTTTAGTTATCAAAGTATTCTTTATGTGATGAGAAATACGCAATTAACCTTTGCAGATGTCGTTCGCGATGTTTTATAAATAACTTTCGTACTCGTCAGTAGCAAATTATAATAGGTCTGAGGCGAAGAGAAATATAATTTGACATTGATTTTATTTAATTAATTTATTCATGTAGGCATTCGCCACACGGTTATAATAATATGTTAATATGTGTATTATACTGTTATCTCATTTTATGACTATATTAGTTACTCGTCATTTTAAACCGGATAGACGCGTATAACAGACACGCCAATAACTTGAAAACTGCAAGGATTTTGTATGATTGTTTTAGTAATAATAAATACTGGAAATCGAAGTAAATTCATAAACCAGTTGACCACTAGGCAGTTCATTCTGCATCTGAACGACCTTGCATGCATATCTTCGTATGAACCTATCTTCACCTTATTTCATTATCCGGAAAGCTAGAGAAATTATGAATTAGCATTTTTTTAATTCTTTAGATACGAATTTCACTTCCCTTATTTAACTTTCAACATACACGGAGTTAAACATCCCCAGAATTGCCAATTTTCGTCAAATAATGGTCAACCATAATTATGATACTATGATATAATATTATTATAAGCTAGTTTTTAAAAATTGCTAAGCAACGTAATAGATTACACATATTTTATAATCAATGGTAATACGCATTTCAAATATTATTAATTCAAAATTTCAAACAAACCAAGAAATCGGAGATACCAATATTTCATAGAGTAACAATATACCTATTACATCGTGTCCTAGCCAGGGCTTCAAAACGTTCTTATAACTTTACTAGTATAACGTTAAACGATTCAAAAAACGTTTGAAATCGATAACCAATAACATATCAGTAAACGATGAACGATTGAAATTTGAAACTGATAACGAAACAGAAACGATAAACGATTGAAACTGATAACGAAACAGAAACGATAAACGATT